>JAODAL010041880.1:0-35424 GCA_025379985.1 Phyllomedusa bahiana
CCAAAAAAACTTTAAAAAGGGGTTTGAATAAAAAATGTGAGTTAAATAATTAAGAAATTTTTGATGACAATTTCCCTTTAAGCAATGTTTAAAAAAACTAGGGCATGTCTTCTGCTTTCTTCCCGGGGGAGGACATTGTATCAATTTTCAGCTGCCAGCACTGGACATTGAGGGTTTTTAACTTGAGATTTCCCCCGGATTTTTTTAGTCTCTGCGCCCCTGAAAGAAACCACAGAGTTTACGATACAGACTGCTCTCCGGTGCTGGCACTAATAAAGCATCAATTAAATCTTCAAATTACAAAGGGCAAATCTAACTATCTCTTTATCTCCATTAAAAAAGGGGTGATGCACTGACTTTTTAACTATAAATTTAAAAAAAATGTTAATTTTTGGGCAACGTCCAGTAAGGGAAATAGCTCTCAAGTTACATATTTTCAGCTGAAGATTTGTTGCTTTCGCGTGACAAAATGTTTTTTGTTTATATCAGACTTTCAACATCTCTGGATGAACATGGCTACAAAACATTCAAAAAAGTTTTTGTGCAAAAAAATTTCTAACTTTTTAAAACACCTAGCCAAACTATGCTGTAAGATCAAACAAAAATTTAAAAGGGTTTTTTCCCTTCAAAAAAACTATGGAAAGTCTAAAGGGATCTCTGAAGGGGACCCCAACATACCGAAATAAAGGGGGTAACTTTACGAGATGGAAAAAACTTCCAAAAAAACCAAACCCTCATCTTTCTGCCCCCCTCTCGCCTCCATTACATGAAAACAATATCGGGGAAATTAATTTGTCCCTCAGGTAACTTTTTTTGTTGACCAAAAAAGGGAAGTCCTTAACTTCTTTTTTGGTTTTGGTGCAGAAAAAAAAAAAAACGTCTTTGATCCTAAAAGTATACAGCCAATTAATCACCGGGATACCTAAACAACTTAGCAGGGAAGGGCAATCCTGGGGGCGCCCCTTGACCTCCTTACACCTCGAACACCCCCCCCCCAGGGGCCCTTTGAGCTACCGAAATCCTTAGTGGGCCCATTTACCATTCTGACCTAGGATCACTGAACTCCTCCAAAGTCACATCCGCTACTTTGGGATTCCAGGGGCCCCCAAATTAATCAAAAGAGTGCCATCAATTTGTTTGAAGGAACAAACAAAACCTGGCTTACCTTTGAGAAAAACCTTGACATACACAATGATGGGGGCCAAAAATTTTGCTCATTTGAGTAGGGTGGTTGATTGTGTCGCATCCAGAAAACTATTGCAGTTTTCGCCCTCAAATATTCTCTCGATTTCACTTTGACCTCAGCTTATAAAAGAATAATGAACATAAATAAGAATTACAATATAAAAGAAGATTTAATGGGTGAAGTTAGCACCCTACCACCCCCAGCTTCTGGGGGGTCCAAAACCCCCTTTTCTGCCACATAGAAACACCACAAGAAAAGACACAGGTAATGGGGGGTCGAAAAGGAAAATTTGGTCGCTCACCTGGTATACTAGCATAGTGCCAACGCCCATTAAATGACTGAAAGCTCCACCCAAAGGGAAATCCAAGAGTAGAGGAAAAGGGAAAGGGGAATCCAGCGATACGGCACCATATTGAATTGAAAAAGGAGGTTCCAGCTTTATTAAAAGGTTAAAAAATTTACAACATAAAATAGATCGCATACAGCCGACGCTTTTTCAGAGCCGAAGCCCTTAGTCCCTGGCATACAAGGAGCTTCGGCTCGAAACCTCGGGTGGAAGCGATCTTTTTGATTTTGTCATAATTTTTTTAACCTTTAATAAAAGCTGGAACCTCATTTTTCAAATTTACATATGAGTGCCGATCGCTGATTCCTTCATTTTCCCCTCATGGGAACTTGGGGGGCTCATTTTAATTTTTTCATCAGGCCCAGGGGCTTCAAAATGTCCTCTGAATGCATCCTTTTTTACACACAGACTTTTCACAGATTCTTTTAACATTGTAATTAACATCTGGATGAGGTTTTTTAAGGGTAAGAGCACAATCTACGTTCACCTAAAGAATGAAACTGAATGTTCCATTGTCATAGAAAATCATTGAGCAGATAGATATAACACAACATTCATTTTTACATCTGCTTTGACAAAACGGTTTTGGATCTTTCGGAGGAAGACTGAAAAATCCTGTTTGGAAATAACTGGGTAAAATTGATAAAAGTTCAATTTTTTATTTTTTCAGTCAAAAAATACACTTATTTTTTAAAAAGAATTAGCCCAATCATTTTAAAAACGGGCGTTTGCACATCGGCAACGAAACACATTTAGGTCAATCTTCATTAGGGCAGAATTCTGGTTTTGGACGCCATTTTTTAGCTTCACTTTTTTTTTATGGGCCCAAAACAAATATACCCCCCAATGCCATATTTTTTTTGCACTATCACGGCATCTAACAGTAACTTTTTTTTTACAACTTTGGCACAAAAACACTCAGAAAGTAATTCGGGAAATTGACTGGGCCCCAAAAAATATTTAAAGGGGGGTTTTTGGGCTTTAAAAAAAAGGGAAAATTTTTTTCAAAGCTTTTTCAAAAAAAAAAAAAAAAGGTATGCCCCTTTTGTAAACCCCCCGTTTTCCCGGGGGTGCCAGCAAATCTCCCCCTGGGCTCTATTTGCTTTTTAGTCCCCATGAATTTGGGAACAAAC
Organism: Phyllomedusa bahiana; assembly: GCA_025379985.1. Classification (NCBI taxonomy): domain Eukaryota; kingdom Metazoa; phylum Chordata; class Amphibia; order Anura; family Hylidae; genus Phyllomedusa; species Phyllomedusa bahiana. The sequence goes on from JAODAL010041880.1 coordinate 2,666, forward strand.
CTCTGGCAGCCAATCATTTTTCAAGGGGCCATTCATTTTGATATAAAAAACCCGCACAAAACATTTAAAAATTTTAAAAAACCAATTTTTGCATACTGTTGTGGGTGTAATATAAAAATGAATTCCCTAACCCTAAAAAAAAACTGAGGGATCCCCACGTACTAAAAAACCCTGCAAATACCCGAAATTTATTGAAAAAGTTAAAATGGGGAAAATTTACTTTTTTCAAACTTTCCCCCCAAAACTATGTCAGTTATAAAAAAGGAATGCTGGGGAATTTTTGGGGCCCTTTTTTTGTAAATTTTTCAAGTTTAATGGGGTGGCTGAGGCTGTTTCACTCCACCCCTCCCCGTCCATCAACAGTTTAAATGGAATCTGTTTCCCTGAAGGCATGAAGGCCCTTTTGGGCCCCGAGGAGAGGGAAGTCCCAAAAAATTTAAAACCTACCTGATTTAGGGTTTCCTTATGACTAGGGGAGGCATCAAAAATTTTTATCCAATTGTCACTTAAAACCCAGCTTTCCAAAAGAATCCCCTGCTCAAAGGGAAATAAAAAAAAAAAAAAAAAAAAAAAAAAAAAGAAATGGGACAATTTATTATGTTGTGGAAAGGCACGGCATCAAATTTAAACCAAATAACTGGGCTTGGGAGCTGGAAATTTTTTTTTTTATTTAATTTGGGGCAAAAACCGACTTTTATTTATTTTTTTAATTTTTTCCCAAAATTTAAAAAATTTTTTTTAAATTTTTCACAATAAAGGTTACAAAAAATTTAAAGTAATGAAGGAAAAAAAAATTTCTCCCAAACCACTACAAAGTGAATTAAAAAATATACATATCTAGTACTTTTAGAAGTAAAGTAGGAACTGGGTCCCTATCCGAGATATATCCGGGGGTTTTTTCAAGTCCTGATCAAATTTTAAAAAACCCTTAAAAAAAAAAAAGTGAAAACACAAGAACCCCCGAAAAAAGGGAAAGTAAACATTTGTAACTTGGCAAGAACACTCCCAAAAACAATTTTCCCAATAATTTTAAAAACATTTGAAGGGATAAAAAAGGAACTGGGGATTTTATCCTAAAAATTCCAGGAAATTTTTTTTTTTTTCCTTTCCTTAATGTAATTAGAACTATCAGAGTTAAATGCGCCCAACCCCGGCTTTTCAAACCCGTGGGTCGCGACCCCCCGGGGGGGTCAACGACCAAAACACAGGGGTCGGCCCCCCCCCCCGGGCAGGGGGGGCCGGCCGGAAGAAGCGAGAGGGGCGCCGCACTGGCTTAAATAGCTGCAGGGGAGGCGCTGTGGCCGCCCGGGCTGGGGCCCCTCCCCGCACTGCTTCATAGTGCGGCCCCACACGTTTTAAAACTGGGGGAGGGGGGGGAAGGGGGCCGTTACTCGGTAGCAAGGTGGCTCCCGTTAGGGCCCCTCCTGTGAGCGGCGGGTTTCGGCGGGGGACGGACTTTCTCCCCCCCGGTTTTTTGGGGCGGTGCGTCAGGGGGCTGAAAGCGAAAAGCCTATGCCCCACACCACGTATCAACATCAGGAACAGCCCTGCCCTAAATCAGTGCAGAAAAAGAACGCTTTACACTGTTTCGGGAGGGCTGGTTCCTTCTGCAAAAGGGAAAATTTTTTGTTAAACACACACACCCCACACACACAAACCCTTTTCATCATGTAATGTCTTATGTGGGGACAAGTCATAAGTTATTAAAAACCGGGTTTTGTTTCCACATACGCCCTCAATGATTTTACACTTACAATTTTTAAACCCCCCCCCCCCCTTAAAAAGGGGGGGCTGTGATGGCACATGAGGGGTCCATAAGTAACCCCTCATGTGCCAATCACCCTCCCCCCGGAAAAGGGTTACATCAAAACGGCCTGCGGGGGTCCCTTTTAAATGTATTTCAATGTGGGAAAGACCGCTCAGAGACGTCATATAATGAACCCCCCATGTACCACCACGGGCCCCCCTGTAAAAGGGTTTACACAAGAACGGCTCTGATGGTAACTTTATATATGGACATGTGGGGGTACCGCTCGAGGCGTCACAATATTTTACCCCTCATGTAGCAAAATTACAGTTTTGAATTAGCCATCAAAATTATTTTTGGTTTGGGTCCCGCAACATGGGGAACTATATGGGGGTTCACGGCTTTTAAAAAAGGGTTGAGAACCACTGCTCTAGAGGTTTGGTTTTTGAAAAATATAAAGATGTTTGGGGACACAAAAAAACCCAAAATTTTAGTGACATTACAATAACACTGATATTTTTTTCAAAAACCAAGAGGAGAGAAAAAAAAACAGAAGGGGTAAGTCAAAGGATTAGAAGGGGGGAAAAAAGTGGGTCATATTACAAAAAAGTGGGGGGTTAAGGGGCAAGGGGTTTCTTTTTAGGTCACAATTGATGAAACATTTTTGAGGTCAAAAGACCCTTTCCCTTGTGAGGTGACAACGATGTCATCCAGGACATCCAAGGGGCTTCTTGTGGACAAAATTAAAATTCTTTTTTGATGCCACAAGAGGTTTTTTGTGGGGTCACAATTGATGAATCCATTGTATGCACAAATTTCATTTGAGTCTCAATTGATAAATCCATTGTGATGTCACAACAACCTTCTTTGGGGAGTCTAAATTTGATAAATCCATTGTGATGTAAACAAACTTCATTGTGAGGTCACAACGGGGTCACCCTTTGATATCACAAGAGGCTTCATTGTAGGTCACAATTGATGAATCCATTGTGATGTCACAAGAGTTTCATTGTGAGGTCAAAATTTGCTAAATCCATTGTGTGCCCACAGAAGATTTCATTGTTATCACAACTGGGGGAAACCTTTGTGATGCCCAAAAAAGGGGCTTCATTGTGAGGCACAATTGATGAATCCTTTGTGATTCACAAGGGGGCTTATTTGAGGTCACAATTGATGAATCCATTTGGATGCAAAAAGGCCCTTTCATTGTGAGGTCAAAACTGAGGTCATTCATTTGTGTTTACAAGAGGCTCATTGTGAGGTCACAGCTGAGGTCCACCCCATTGTGATGTTCAAGAGGTTTCATTGGGAAGGCAAGCTAAAGTCATCCATTGTGAGGTCCACAAGAGGCTTCAATTTAAAATTAAAAACTGGGGTCACCATTGGATGTCACAAGTCTTAATTGTTAGGTCACACTGGGGTCACCCATTGTATTTACAACGGGCTTCATTGTACAGTCACAGCTGAGGTCACCATTGGAGTACAAGGGGCTTCTTTTTGGAGGTCCAACTGAGGTCACCCATTGTGAGTCACAAGAGGGAAATGTGGGGCAAAATTTGTTTAATCCATTGTCATGTCACAAGGGGCTTCATTGTAGGTCAACGAGGTCACCATTGTGTTTTCACAAGAGGCTTCATTGGAGGTGAAAATTTAATGAATCCATTGTATGTCACAAGAAGTTTCACGTAGGTCACAACTGGGGTCATCCTTTGTGATGTCACAGGGGGTTTATTGTAGGTCACAACGGGGCATCCTTTGTGAAAAGGAATAAAGAAGCTATTCTAGAAGAAAAATTACTAAAAGGTACTATTGCTGGAGCGCTATAGGGACAAAGTAACTATAAATTAAAAGTTACTGCAAGGGTAAAATGTAACTAATTTTATTGGAAGTCCATTACGCATTTCACGGAGTTCATTCCCGCTTTGATCTGATGAAGTGGGAATGAATCCCGTGAAAATGCGTAATGGACTTCCAATAAAATTATTTACATTTTACCCCATGCAGTAATTTTTTAATTTTAAATTTTACTCTGTCCCCGAACGCCCCCACAATACTCCCTTTTCAACTATTCTCTACTAAGAAATAGCTTTCTTTATTCCTTATCACCCTCGGCGTCCCACGTGGATCCTCGGCGGGGACGAGTCGGAGCTGCTTCTATACATCTACGAGTGGATGATAAAAGGCGTGCTGTACTGCGAACGTTGTACAGCCAAAAAAGGTGAGCACTTGACCTTTCATTCCACTCGGGTTTTCCCATCAAAGGATTTCAACTGTGCTCTTCTTTCTTTTGTTTTCAACCCACGAACCTGCCCAAGGGTAGCAACTCGGCGAGAGGCATCTTTACTGGTCATCCATTTTTGATTTACAAAAGGGTTCATTGTAGTCACAATTAAGAACTATTGTGGTCACAAAAGCTTCATTGTGAGGTCACAACGAATCATCCATTTTTGATTCACAAGAGGGTTCATTGTAGTCCAATTGATGAATCCATTGTGATGTCACAAAAGCTTATTGTGGTCACAACTGGGGTCCCCTCCATTTGATATAGGTATAATTAAAGACAGATAACTGTCTTTTTTTAAAAGGGGGTCACTACTAGAGCGCTAAAAAAAAAAGGAAAGGAGCAATACTATTCGTCTATCATTTATTGGGGGCAAAACATAACGCGTTTCGCGATAAAACATCAGCTTCCCAATGTTCACATAAAAACATACAACGGGTTTATATCCCATTTTAAATAAAAACGGGGCTAAAGGGGGGAAATTTAAAAATAAAAACGGGTTGAATGAGAAGGAAAAAATGCAAACGAGGTAAATGAAAGGGAAATAAAAAAAAGAAACAAACAAAATGCACATGGTGAAAAAAACAGGTACTTTTAAACATATAATCAATGGCAATTTAAAATGAAAAAACCTACGAACAGAAGAAATACAGGTAAATATCGGGATAAAAATGGAAAAATGGGCATCTTTAATGAAATAGAGAAATAAAAAATAGAAAGATAAATGGTGCAAAGGAGGAAAAATATAGCATAAATATATGCTTTATAAAAATTTTTTAAAATTGAATCAAAACGTAAAAACAGCGAGGCGATGTAGATAAATATATATGTGCATGATGTGAAAAAATATATATATGTTTAAAAATAATTAAAATGATTAAACTTTTTACATTTTTTTTTTTTTTTTAAACTCCTTTTTATTTCCATATTGCACAAAAAAAAGGTAGATTACAGCATATCCATTAATCATTATAAACAATTTAAAATTAAACAAGCAAGTTTTCATTTTTGGACATTAGCCAAAACTTTCAAATAATAGGAGAGCTATGCAACTATGTGTCGTTTAAGATAAGGGGACAATACTGGACTAGAGATGTTACTATGCAGGTTATGAAATTGTCCACTGTTATGTATAAGTTCCACTCTTCAACTCCCTCCCTTATGTTGCTGATTGCAAATAGGGGTTATTTTTTTTATTTTTTCAAAACCAGGCAACTCGCATAGCCCAAAGCCGATTAATGAAAGTGGGTTTTACAATTCAATCTGGAACATGCCCTACAAAGGAACCAAAATCAACAAAAATGCACAATATATTCAGTACAAAACAGAACAAAAAAAATATATAGAAAAGGGATAACAGCCCGACAAGAGCAGGATAGGAAACAAATTGGTCTCGGACAAACACACTTGCCCTTTTTGATGCATAATACCCAGGGTAGCAGTAATGTGAAAGGGTCCGGAGAAAACAGTTAACCTCCCCCAATAGACACTAAAACCCCCCCTTTTTTTTTTTTTTTTTCCCCTTTCTTTCTTTTTCTCCCCCTCCCCTTTCTCCTCTTTCCTTCCCTTGTTTGTGGAGTTCACCTAGGTATACGGGCTTTAGAGCTCCTATGTGATCCTCAAACGACCTAGGTTGCCCCATGGTAAATTTATTTACATTTTTAAACATATATATATTTTTTTTCACATCAAGCACTATATATTTATCTACATTGCCTCCCTGTTTTTACTTTTTGATCAATTTTAAAATTGTTTTATACTATGCATATATTTTATGCATATATTTTATATCTCCTTTGCACATATTATCTTTCTATTTTTTATTTCTCTATTTCATTATACAGATGTCTTATTTCCATTTTATCCAGATATTTATCCTGTATTTTCTTCTGTCTCGTATGTTCTTTCTATTTAAATTGTCATTGATTACTATGTTTCACTGATACCTGTTTGTTTCACACATGTGCATCTCTGTTTGTTTGCTTTTTTTTTTCTTTCCTCTCTCATTCAACCTCGTTTGCATTTTTTCCTCTCTCATTCAACCTCGTTTGCATTCTTAATTACCGCCCATTTAGCCTCGTTTTAACTATATACATAGGTATATAAACCTGTTGTACTGTTGTATGTGATACATCTGAGGAAGCTGATGTTGATATCAGCGAAACGCGTTATGTTATGTTTTGCCCAATAAATGTATAGAAAAAGAAAAAGCTTTTTGCTCCTTGTCCATTTATTTTAAGCGCTCTAGTACCGTAAATCCCTTTTAAATTAATGACAGTTATCTGTCTTTATTTATCTCTATATCTCCTACCCTCGGCGTCCCTCCTAGGCAGGAGCTGCTTCCTCTATTGGAAAAGACAACCTTTGGAAATGTGCTACAAGTATATATGCGAGCTGTACCGTGGATTCGTACAGCCACAATAAGTGAGCACCATACTATCTCCGAGGTCGTTTTATCATTTGTCATAGAATTCAACTGCGCGTTTGTTTCCAGCTTTTATTCACCCAGCGATACGATCTATCTGAGGGGGAATATTTATTTTGTCATCCATTGTGATGTCACAAGAGGCTTCATTGTGAGGTCACAACTGAAGTCATCCATTGTGATGTCACAAGCAGTTACCTCCATTTCTGGGGTATAATTGCCTTAGCAACCTTGTCAGAGATTTCTTTTATTTGATTTGGGAACAAGTAAACATAAATAATAAGGTTGCTTATAGGGTCTTAGGAATATCCATACTGGTACAATTGTACAACCCCACCAAATATGAGTCATTCTACCCTCCTCCTTGCCACAACACCAGCAGGAACTGCTTACCATTGAGTACCATTTATGTAACAAGGCTGGGACACGGTACCACTGTGATAATATTTGTAACTACCAGTGATGGTAAGGTGAGGGAGCAGAAAATTGGTGCGTGGTCCCACCACAAGATTGTACCTACAGATGAGTATTTGAACCAAGAAAGTGCACTCTGTTGTATCATAATATAGACAATACGACTGTAAATATCATCGCACTATTGTAACAGTAACCTCTTAGCTTTTTGATCGCTGCATAGGAAATGGAGGATCTACCTGTGGAGTTGTACAATGTAGGATCAAGGGTAAAACTAAATTCTCCACAGAATAGAACCATAACATGGACTTTTGTTAATATAGCATCAATTGTGTTGATTAGAAACTGAGTCTGACCATGATTAGAGGCGTATGAATTGATAATCATGAAAATGTGACCATTGTCAAGAGAAGATAACGGACATCAATGTCAGAAATACATTTAGTACTTAATGAGTTAAGGAATTATGGATAGCTATAGCAACCTCTTTGCTTTTAGAAAGCTGATTGTTAACACAATACTAGTTTGGATAGTGCTGATCATTATGTTTAGGGACTTCGTCAGTCTAAAAGTGTGTTTCTTGAAAACAAATGATATGGGTTCTTTGACCTCTTTATTCGAGTATTAAGACCCTTCACGTTAGAGAGGTTAAATTTAAGTCTCCCATTGAGAAATGAAAAAGCGTCAATCTAAGCACCCAGAGAGAGAGAAAGATCGGTTATTAAGAAGGACAATACTAGCACCGGGGGACAGAAGACACACTGAGACAAACAAAGGTAGAAAACAGGAGCCATAAGAGGAAGAAAGCAAAAAAAGTGTTAGAAAAAACATTGCAATGAGCACTAAATTAATGTCAACTTTACCTAGAGAAGGCCAGATCACATAGCAACCTAGGAGAGGTCTTATATTTATTTGGGGTATGTATGAGACAAGCACAGTTGGGTGGTGCTCCCAGAAAATGTAGGGGTATGTTATCCCTGCTATACAGAAGTCAGAACAAGTACTGAATGAAAAAAATCCCCATAAGGGAAAGCATCAAAAGAAAACAAGTGATATGATGGCATAAACCAACCTAGCAATAAGTGTGACAATTGCAGACCTATACAGGAATGAAACAAACATAGATCACAAAGTATTGGAACAATTATGGAACCATATTCTTGAACTGGAGTTATGATTATTGTCCTTGTGAGCAGTTGGGGTCCTCTGGAAATGGTGACTCTGTGGGCTGGGATTTCTAGGACCCCTGTATGTGGCCACTTGGTAAGGCAATGCCCCTCTTTGTAGAGCTTGCAAGAAGGCTGGTAAGTCTTCAGGGGATCTTAAAGTATGCGTTGAGTCCTTCGAGTCCTTCAGTTTAACTATGAGGGCGAATGTGTATTATTGTTCTTTTCCTTGAGAACATCTAGGATAGGTTTTAGCATAGTCCTTTGCACCAGGGTATGTTGAGACAAATTATATAGAATAAGAATAGTATAGTCTCCGAACATACTGGAGCACCATTTTCGGGCTTTAAACAGAATTTCTTCCTTGAGTGTATAAAAATGTATTTGGCAAATTACATCCCTCAGATGCTGCAGATGTTGGCTTGGAAGGCGGAGTGCCTGGTCTGCCTTATCAATTCCAACACATGTGTCAGAGGGGCGACCTAATAATTTGTTGAAAATAGTTGAAAGGACAGCAAACAGATCACTGGAAGGGACAGTCTCATGGATGCTTCTAATTTGTAAGTTGTTTCTCCTGTCTTGATTTTCAATTGCATCTAAATGCTGCTGGATGGGAAACAGTTGTTTGGAATGCTAGTTTATCACCCCCTGAGATAAAAGTGTTGATGAAGTAGAATCCTTGACCCGGATCACAGTATCCCCTTTCGTGGATAGATTGGATAACTCTGTGTGGAAGATGGCACATTCTTACTTGCATTCATCTAGTAGTTTAATGCTGTACCGTGTTAGCCATAGAAAGTAATAGAAAAGTGAAGAAATCAGGCGATACCTTTTAGAGGCTAACTGAGTATATTTGATAGTGAGCTTTCGAGAGTCTGAAGAAGAGAGCTCGTACTCTCGAAAGCTCACTATCAAATATACTCAGTTAGCCTCTAAAAGGTATCGCCTGATTTCTTCACTTTTCTATTGCATTCATCTATGAGTTATTTAGCAAAAGTTGAAAATTAATTTCTAGTTAGAAGAGATTGCTAGCGTGACCGGCTTATTTCCCTCAGAAATAGGTTATTCACTTGATGGTAAGGCAACTGGTGATTTTAGTGTTACTGCATGTGGTGGGCTCGGCCTCATACAGTATTGTTGGTTAAAAACATGTGGAATATGATCCAGGCTACAATATGAATTTCACTCTATGGTTGCTGGCAGGAAACTTTTTGCTCCTGAATGTGCAGGTAAAGTGGGCATGCTGAAATTGTGCAGCTGTTATTGACAACCATCTTGATCAGAACTATGTCTGCTGTGTACTTCCAGGGATGCCAATAGGGCAGTACGGGCAGTACTCCTTTCAGGGGCCCTAATCAAAAAGGGGCCAACTGATATGTTAAAAAATAGGAACTAGTAAAAAACTGAAACTGTTAATAGATGACTGATGGCAGCCCTGTGTACTTCCGTTGGAGGTTCTCCTCATGAAGATCCAAATGACCATGCTGGAGATTATGCGACTCCATTCGAATGGAGTGAGAGTCAAGTATCCTATATGATAAGCAGGGGATTAGCAGTATTAAATGCTACTAGTTGTAGGTGACCGACATTGTGAATCCCAGGCTGGAGTGAAGAGTTAACCGGCATTGCTGCGCGAGACTGCACTTGATAAGTACTTATCTTTAGGCTGGAAAGCAGGGAGATCTCAAAAGTCCCAGTAGTTTGTGTGTTGGGGGATTCCAATGCTGTGCCTTTAGATGGAGCACCCTGAATATCTGTAGCATCAGGGGGGGTTCAGAGGGAAGACACATGTGAGTGTCCATGATTGCGTCTTGTGTGCTAAAAAGCACAAGATTAGGGGCATTGTACAATAAGGGGGGCAACCCCGTCAGCAGGTAACCTGCAGCAGTAATGTCCTCCGATCCCCCATAACCCCGTTCTTTGTACCTGAGAGGTGACTGTCCTGGTGTCCGATATCAGACCTATAGACATTGTGTCTAGATGATTCAGTTGGGCCTCGCCATGCAGTGCCGGCCGAGCTGGCATCAGCAGGTTACCCGCATCAGTCTCCCGAACTGCCACCGTTGATCGTGCTGGGGCTAAAGCGGGGAATCCTGGATCTTGGCACATGCAACCAGAATGGGTGATGGCCTCCATAGGTGGTAGGTTTGCGGCCCCACCATGGAGCACACTCGCTGTCTTGGCTGTCGGCCATCTTGTGCTGCCATGTTCCTGTCCACACTCCGCTCCACCAGAGGGGCATACTACCCTAAACCCTGCTGAATATCCCCTTGAAAGGAAGCACATTAAAGATAAGAGCTGTCGCTTTGCTTTTTGTTGGATTTCCCCATATTTGGCGCCGTGTGGCAGGGAAAAATAAGAACTTCTGCAGAGAGCTCTGGTGCTGCACATCCTCATTCTTCCATGTCCTCCCCCTCCCCGTTTTATTTATTTTTTTAGTCAGACAACCACTTCAAGCCATTTTCACACAGCCATAATATAGTCATATTTTACTGTATAATATTACGACTTCAAGATCACAGCTATTTTACCGATAAAACGGCAGCATGATGCGAATAGTTAAAATGCGGCTGTCTGAACCTGTATTTTATTAAGATCTACCTTAACTTCATTTAGTTGTTAAATATCTCTTAAATAAAAAATGTTATTCTCACCTATGCTGGAGCGGGTGCTTGATCGTTCAATGATGGCTCTCCTGCCTGGATTATTGAGTACAGAACGCTTGGCTAGAGACAAGTCAGCTGTAACTCTAGTAATAGAGATTCTGAAAATATACAAGATAAAATGTATGTAGATGCTTTAGTCTTCTACACTTTAACATATGCATGGTGTTATCACTATCAAATATACAAATTATAAAAGATGTCAAAATTAATTTATGGTATTTTTGCTTTATTTCATGTAGTTATACAATTCACTCCCTCCTTTAGTTGAAGGAGTTCCCCAACAAATGTATTTATTAGTTATCCCCTGGATAGGTTATCAAAGTATGGTTGTTGGGTATTGATCCCTTGAAAAGAAGTACGGAGTCCCTCATTTATTCTGATGTAACTGAAACTGCTGAGTGTAACTATACGACTAAAACAGCTGTGCCAATGGTTTTGAAGTTTTTAAACTTTTTATCTGTTTATTTTACTCATTTATATAGCTCTGACATATTCTGCAGCGCTGTGCAGAAACTGTCATTACTGTCATCACTAGACCTCACAATTTAAATTCCATATTAATCTGTTTTTTTGTTTTTGTTTTTTTTTTTTGCATTGTGGGAGGAAGTACAGTACCAGGAAACCCATGTAAACATGTGGAGAACATAATCCCTAAAGATGTTGCCCTTCGTCGGATTTCTGCAAGGCAACAATGCTAACCACTGAGCCACCGTGCCTCCCACAATTTACAGTGGGGTGCATGAGTAGGTATGTAGGGGCAGATTTATACAATATAATGTGTGTGTATATAATTATAATTTGAAATATAAAATATTTAATTTCTGAAGAGTATATAAAGTTGGTGTAGCCCTAACTTTGTTGACCCTTATAATAAAGCTAAAATTTTATTTGTACCACTGGGCGAGTGGCGGACATAAAATTTAAAAACAAATGGTGGAATTGCTTTTTTTTCTATTACTTTCTATTCTATAAAAAGTTAAAAGGAACCTTCCCGTTCATGTGGGCAACATAAAATAGCCACAAGTTTCCTTATCTCAGTAAGGTGTTTTATCCTGAAATGCTACAGCGTTTCAGAGTAAAACACTGTGAAGCTGAGCAGAACATGGGGAGGCGCTAGAAGAGGATATGAGTCCTCTTGAGAAAGCTTGGCGAAACGCGCGTCGAGGCTATCCCATTTCCTTGGCAGTGCATCTCCTCCATTCCTGTATACACTTGGTAATGTATTGTGTGTGAGAGGTGTGGCATTATTGTATGCCCATCTTGATGTGTCTATATACACTCACCGGCCACTTTATTAGGTACACCATGCTAGTAACGGGTTGGACCCCCTTTTGCCTTCAGAACTGCCTCAATTCTTCGTGGCATAGATTCCACAAGGTGTTGCAACGATGCTCAATTGGTACCAAGGGGCCCAAAGAGTGCCAAATAAATATTCCCCACACCATGACACCACCACCACCAGCCTGAACCGTTGATACAAGGCAGGATAGATCCATGCTTTCATGTTGTTGACGCCAAATTCTGACCCTACCATCCGAATGTCGCAGCAGAAATCGAGACTCATCAGACCAGGCAACGTTTTTCCAATCTTCTGCTGTCCAATTTCGATGAGCTTGGGCAAATTGGAGCCTCAGTTTCCTGTTCTTAGCTGAAAGGAGTGGCCCCCGGTGTGGTCTTCTGCTGCTGTAGCCCATCTGCCTCAAAGTTCGCCGTACTGTGCGTTCAGAGATGCTCTTCTGCCTACCTTGGTTGTAACGGTGGCTATTTGAGTCACTGTTGCCTTTCTATCAGCTCGAACCAGTCTGCCCATTCTCCTTGACCTCTGGCATCAACAAGGCATTTCTGCCCACAGGAATGCCGCTCACTGATGTTTTTTCTTTTTCGGACCATTCTCTGTAAACCCTAGAGATGGTTGTGCGTGAAAATCCAGAGATCAGCAGTTTCTGAAATACTCAGACCAGCCCTTCTGGCACCAACAACCATGCCACGTTCAAAGGCACTCAAATCACCTTTCTTCCCCATACTGATGCTCGGTTTTGAACTGCAGGAGATTGTCTTGACCATGTCTACATGCCTAAATGCACTGAGTTGCCGCCATGTGATTGGCTGATTAGAAATTAAGTGTTAACGAGCATTTGGACAGGTGTACCTAATAACGTGGCCGGTGACGTGTACTATTTAATCACTTGATCTCTAATATAAGACACATTTAATACTAATGTTAAATATTATAGGTTATACACCTTAGATGACTTTCTATATTCAGTAATGGTGTGACTTGTATGCCTTGTTTGATATGGGCATTATTTTTAATTGTTTTTAGCCTTAAATTTGTACTATTTGTCACATATTAGTTTTTAATATTTATTATTGAATTAATAAAGATTGTCAATATATATTTTCCTATGACTTTTTTGTCATTGTATTCTTTTTTGTTTGATATGAGTCCAATGCCTGGCTTCTTCCTGTTTGACTCAGCTCAACTGACAGGTCTGCCCACTCTTTGCCTATACAGAGGCCTTTCAGTTAAGCTGAGTGGGGTGGAGAGAAGCCACACAGTGGACTTTTCTTCTCCCGCCCCAGAGTGTCTCCTCTTATTTGGCTCAGTTTCATATTAAAGAGCATTATCTGTGAAAGTTATACTGTGGTTGCCAAGGGCAACAAAGACATTTCCGCATTTGGACTGTTTGATATATCAAAGATGCAAAAAAAGGTTCAGCACCTAAACAAAACTTATATTGTTTATTGGAAATTGATTTAAAAATTTTCAGCCATAAAAGCAATGTAAGCGCTGACTTGTTCATGCACACATGCTTTGAGTCATAGCATGTTTGATATACAGTATCTCTCCCAAAATTTATATTCCATTATTCAGATAATTAAATTGTGGATGAACAACAAAAGTGGATAATATATAGTATATAGAATTGGAAGACAGAAAATTCTAAAACGGTTCAACAGAAATGGGAAGTTACAACACCTACACCAACTAGACTATCCGTATACCTACTTATACATCCCCTGTATATAGTCAGACTGGACAGTAGCCTACGTACAGCCTATTTAACCTTTATTTGGAAGGATAAGTAACTATGGACAACTCATTTCTGTCGCAGATATTTGATGATACTGTCGAGTCTTGTAACTCTTATGACAGAGACTCTTGTATACAATATAAACTGCCAACAGTATAGAGACCTTGAGACACCCACAGTACGTGATGAAGAATTCAGCCCCCTGCTAAAATCTTTACTGCTGTAAAGGGTTTCAACCAGATTTTGATCTCACCTGCCATCAAATCTGTGCTTCAAGAAGTCAAAAAGAGCTTTCTGCATCATGTCAGTCACCTACAGGCACAGAACAGAGAAAAGGGGGACAATGAAGGACACAAGAGATCACCTCAGTAGATATTCTGCAGAATGTATTCATTTTATTTATGGACACTGCGCTGAAGTTTATGGGGCTGTGACGAAGTTGAATTTAAATTTGTAAAACATTTGGAAAGAATTCAGGTTATAATAGTATTAATTTTTGTTCCACACACTGCGGCTTCCATTTGGCTTAAGAAGCTTGATTTTTTTTTTTTTTGCATCTTTGCCATGTCTTTACAGCTAACTATTTCATTGCCACTTATCAAAGCTTGAATACTTTTTATATCCTCACTGCTGGGCATCGAATTTTTCACCTTTACATGTATCGGTAAAGGGGTGTCCACATTGGACAACGCACTTTAGTCCCCAAACATTAAGATGGTCACAAGGTGCCTTGCTGCTTAAATTGCCAGTACTCATCTGTGGGGAACTGTGAGGGAACCTGGCAGCAAGTGTACAATTTCCTTGCAGGACCACCAAAGCAAATTAAGCACTACACAGTTGTCAATTAAATCAACAAGCTGCCTGTGAAATACATGGATATGTCAGGACCTCCCTTTGTAGCTATTCCCCAATAGTATTCTTTCTAGATCTTAAAATAGCTGTACTGAAAGTTTTATGTAATAATATTATATTTAACAACAACAAGGGTTCTTACATAAGTGATTTCAAATTCAGGAAATTGAGTGTTATCAACCCTGCCATGGTTTCTTCTATACAGATTTCAATTGCCCCAATTGCCCTTGTTTCCATGGTCTTATCCTTCTCAAAGCTCAATGAATGCAGGTCTCCTTGACATAATCGATCTTACTGTTCATTCATGCAATTTTCTATGGATCCATCCTTCCTCCTTCAAATTCATGCAGACCAATGATAGGCCAAACTTCCCCATTTCTCATTCTTGCAGGTGTCCATGGATACTTTCCAATGATAAGGACGTTAAAGGGGTTGTCTCACAGACCAAAAGCAGCTTTAGGGATTGTCCCAGTCTACACGGGTTTTCACCTGGTTTTACAGACGGTTTTCGGTTTTGAAAACCGTCTGTAAAACGGGTGTCAACTTTTAAAATGGACCGCTATGGAAAATACGTGTAGCGGTCCCCACTGCACGGATTTTCCACCGGACGTTTTTTTAGACCACCGGCGGTCCGAAAAACATAGAACATGTTAATTCTTCCGCCTGTTTAATGCAAATGGGGAGGGCTTTTCTCCGCAAACCGAGGAGGAAAGCAGCCCCCAGTGCCCGTGTATTTGCACTGTGCTGTGTGATCGGCACCTTAGCTTCATGTATCCTGTTGATCCTTGTTAGGTTTTTGGTGGTTCCTTGCAATGATTAGCATATCAGCTCCATATTCACAGCTCTTTTCATTGCACTGACATAAAAGCAGATGTTATCTATAGTGCAGAGAGCTTCAGAGCTCAAAGTAAACACCTTTGCTTGTTAGAGATAACACACCCTGTTCTCAAGCTGCCGGCATCCTGTGTGCTGTGGTGATATCACTCCCTGCTATCAGATAAGATAGAGCAGGGGAAAGCAGGTCAGTAAACCAGAAAAACCTGTGTGCACTCAGAGTAGATAAAATCTCTTTTACCTCCTGACCAGTGAAGAATCAAAAGAGACATGTACAGTGAAGGAAATATTTATTGGATCTCATTCTGACTGTGTAAGTTTGCCCACTGACAAAGACATGAGCAGGATATAATTTTAAGGAAAGGTTAATTTTAACATTGAGAGATAGAATATCCAAAATAAAATCCAGAAAATCACATTGCATAAATGATATAAATTTATTTGCATTTTGCTGATAGGAATAAGTATTTGATCCCCTACCAACTATTTAGAGTTCTGGCTCCTACAGATCAGTTACCTAATCAACTCATTAACTGCATCAAAGACAGTTGTATTAAATAGTCACCTTTATAAAAGACTTCTGTCCACAGACTCAATTAATCAGTCAGACTCTAACTTCTACAACATGGGCAAGACCAAAGAGCTTTCTAAGGATGTTAGGGACAAGATCATAGATCTGTACAAAGCTGGAATGGGCTACAAAACCATAAGTAAGACGCTGGGTGAGAAGGAGACAACTGTTGGTGCAATGGTAAGAAAATGGAAGAAATACAAAATGACTGTCAATTTGCATCAATTTGGGGCACCATGCAAAATCTCACCTCATGGGGTATCCTTGATAAAAAGGAAGGTGAGAGATCAGCCTAAAACTACACGGGAGGAACTTGTTAATGATCTCAAGGCAGCTCGGACCACCGACACCAAGAAAACCACTGGCAACACATTATGGCGTAATGGTTTAAAATCCGGCAGTGCCTGCAAGGTTCCCCTGCTCAAGAAGACACATGTGCAAGTTTGTCATTGAACACCTGGATGATTCTGTGAGTTATTGGGAGAAGATGCTGTGCTCAGATGAGACAAAAATTGAGCTCTTTGGTATTAACTCAACTTGCTGTGTTTGGAGGAAGAGAAATGCTGCATCGAGGTGGAAACATTGGGAGGCAGGTATAAAATTTGGCGTTTACGACCTGTGATATAAGTAACTTCCTGTCTCTGTTCCCGGTCAGTTTCTTAATGTCTACCTGAGCTTCTGACCCATGCTTCCTGCTGGTAATTGTCGTTATGTCTATCTGTCCTGCATACGTTTAATCCTGCTTTTTCCTGTATAATTTAATCCTGTTGTTTCTACTGTCCTGTCTGTTACCTAGGTTCCTGTTTCTGCTGTTTCCTGCCATTTTGGTTGTCAGTTACCAGGCTGGAACCAGTTTCCAGTCCAGTTAACCGTACTGTGTCCTGTACCTCTGTTCTGCTGTATTCTGCCATTATACCCGTTTGTAGTTGCCTGGACTCCATCACCTGCCACCACGAGTTGCCACATCAGGGGTAGCGATCTGGGTGTTACCCACAGCGAAGTCCATTCCGGCCTTGCGGTGGGCTCCGGTGAAGACCAGAGGCACCTTGGACTCTGCTCCCTGGTGTGGTCCGCTATACCATCATCTACGCTCGTGGTGGCCCAGAGGATCCACACCAAACACCCGGCGTCCACTGTGTCAGTGCATACTGACACCGCTGGTCGTTGTAGAATGAACTGACCATAGATCCCGCTGAGATTTCCCTGCCTGGCCTTCTTGGCTCTTGGTCCCGCCCAGAGCGTCTGCACCCCGCTGACTCATAGTCCTGCCCAGAGCTCCTGTACCCCGCCGGTTCATGGTCTCGCCCAGAGCTCCTGTACCCACAGGCTCATGGTCTCGCCCGATAGCTTCCTGTGCCCCGCTGGCTCTTGGTTCCCGGCCCAATCTCCTTAGCCCACTGGCTCTTTGGTCCCGCCCAGAGCTCCCTGTACCCCCCCGCTGGCTCATGGGTCCTGCCAGACTCATGTACCCCTCTGGCTCAGGTAAATCGCCAGAAGCTCCTTAACTTCCTCTGCATCATGCCTCCGCCCAGACTCCTGTAACCCGCTGCTCATGGTCTCGTGCCCAGAGCTCCTGTACCCCGCTGGCTCAGGTCTCTCGCCCAGAGCTCTCCTGAACCCAGACTGGCTTCTTTGTCCCGCCAAGCTCCTGTAACCCCCGCTACCTCTTGTCCCGCCACAGAGCTCCTGTACCCTGCTGGCTCAATGTATCGTCCAGAGCTTCCTGTAACCCCAACAGGCTCATGGTCTCCCAGCCCAAGAGCATCCTGTACCCCCCTGGCCCATGGTCTTATGCCCAGAGCTCCTGGTACCCCCTACCTCCGCTGTCCTTGGACCCGCCCAACTCCTGTAACCCCCTGGCCTCATGGGTCCTGCCCAGAGCTCATGTACCCCTCTGGCTCATGGTATCGCCCAGAGCTCCGTACTTCGGCGCTGGCTCATGGTTCCTCCATCCAGAGCTTCTGTACCCCCCTGGCTCATGGGGCCTCCCCGAGCCTCCTGTACCACCGCTGCATCATGGTTCAGCCAGAGCTCCTGTACGCAGCTGGCTCTTAGTCCCCCCAGAGCTCCTGTAACCCCGCTAAGCTCTGTCCCCTCCCAAAGCTCTGTACCCTGCTGGCTCATGGTATCGCCCAGAGCTCCTGTACCCCGCTGGCTCATGGTCTCATCCAGAGCTCCTGTACCCCACTGGCTCATGGTCTCGCCCAGAGCTCCTGTACCTACCCTCACAACTAGCTCTTGGTCCCGCCAGACTCCCTGTACCCCGCTGACTCATTGACTCGCCCCAGAGCTCCTGTACCCATTCAGCCTCATAGTCCCGCCCCAGAGCTACCTGTACCCTCCCGTAGCTCTTGGTCCCACCCAGAGCTCTTGTACCCCGCTGGCTCATGGTCCCGCCCAGAGCTCCTGTACCCCGCTGGCTCTGGTCTCGCCCAGAGCTCCTGTACCCCCCCCCGCTGCTCTTAGTCTCGCCCAGAAGCTCTTGTACCCTCCGCTAGCTAAGGTCCTCTACCCAAAGCTCCTGTAACACCCGCTGCCTCTTGGCTCTGCCCAGAGCTTCCTTACCCCCTGGCTCTTGGTCTCGCCCAGAGCTCCTGTACCCCACTGGCTCTTGGTCTCGCCCAGAGCTCCTGTACCCCGCTGGCTCATGGTCTCACACAAAGCTCCTGAAACCCGCTGGCTCACGGTCCCGCCCAGAATTCCTGTACCCCGCTGGCTCTTGGTCTCGCCCAGAGCTCCTGTACCCCGCTGGCTCTTGGTCTCGCCCAGAGTTCCTGTACCCTGCTGGCTCATGGTCTCGCCCACAGCTGCTGTACACCCCACTGGCATCATGGACCTCGCCCATAAGCTCCATATACACTCTGCTCTTTGGACTCCCCAGAGCTCACTGAAACCCCAGTTGCCTCAATGGCTCGTCAGGACTCTGTAACCCTGCTGGCTCATGGTCTTCACCCAACTTTCCTGTACCCGCCGATGAGCTTCAGGGTCTCCGTCCATAGCTCCTTACCCCGCTGCTGTCTTATTGGTCCCTCTCGCGCCAAGCTCCTGTACCGCCCCTCTGGTCTCTTGGTCTCTCGCCCAGAGCTCCTGTACCCCGCTGGCTCTTGGTCTCGCCCAGAGCTCCTGTACCCCGCTGGCTCATGGTCTCACCCAAAGCTCCTGAAACCCGCTGGCTCATGGTCGCGCCCAGTATTCCTGTACCCCGCTGGCTCTTGGTCTCGCCCCAGAGCGCCTGTACCCGCTGCTCTTGTCTCGCCCAAGCCCCTGTACCCCCGCTGCTATGGTCTCGCTCCCAGCACCCTGTTCAACCCACTGGCTCATTGGTCCCGCGCCCAGAACCTCCCCCTGTACCCCCGCCCGTTGCCTCATGGTCTCGTCCAGAGCTCCTGTACCCTGCTGGCTCATGGTGCTACCCAGAGCTTCCTTACCCCGCTGGCTCAGGTCCTCGTCCAGAGCACCTGAACCCCCCGCTGGCTCATGCTCTCGCCCAGAGCTCCTGTACCCCACTGGCTCTTGGTCCCATCCAGAGCTCCTGCACCCCGCTGGCTCTTGGTAACCCCCAGAGCTCCTGTACCCTGCTGGCTCTTGGTCCCACTCAGAGCACCTGAAGGCCCTCTAGCCTCATGGTCTCAGTCCATAAGCTCCGTACCCCACAGGCTCATGGTCCCTCGTCCCAGAGCTCCTGTACCCCCGCTGGCTCTTGTCTCAGCCTACAGATCTCCTGTAACCCCGCTAGCTTATGGTCTCGCCCCAAAGCTCCTGTACCCCCCCCGCTCGCTCTCGGTCTCTCCTCGCCCAGAGCTCCTGTACCACGCTGGCTCTGTCTCTCGCCCATAGCTCCAGTAACCCCCCCGTGGTCTCTTGGTCTCGCCCAGAGCTCCTGTATCCCGCTGGCTCATGGTCTCACCCAAAGCTCCTGAAACCCGCTGGCTCACGGTCCCGCCCAGAATTCCTGTACCCCGCTGGCTCTTGGTCTCGCCCAGAGCTCCTGTACCCCGCTGGCTCTTGGTCTCTCGCCCAGAGCTCCTGTAACCCCGCAGGCCTCTGGTCTCAGCTCATAGCTCCTGTTACCCCGCTGTCTTCCTGGTCTCCGCCCACAGCTCCTGTACACCCCACTGGCTCATGGTCTCGCCCAAAGCTCCTATACCCCGCTGGCTCTTGGTCTCCCCCAGAGCTCCTGAACCCCGCTAGCTCATGGTCCTGCCCAGAACTCCTGTTACCTCCCCCATTGCCTCATGTCTTGTCCAAAGCTCCAGTACCCTGCTGGCTTATGGTCTCTCCCAAGCTCCTGTACCCCTATGGCTCAGGTCACGCCCAGGAGCTCCTGAACCCACTGGCTCTAGGTCTCGCCAAGCTCCTGTACCCCACTGGCTCATGGTCTCGTCCAGAGCTTCCGTACCCCCCGCTGGGCTCTTGGTTCACGCCCAGAGCTCCTGTACCCCGCTGTCTTATGGTCTCGCCCAAAGCTCCTGTACCCCGCTGGCTCTTGGTCTCGCCCAGAGCTCCTGTACCCCGCTGGCTCTTGGTCTCGCCCAGAGCTCATGTACCCCCGCAGCTCTTGTCTCGCCCAGAGCTCCTGTACCCCGCTGGCTCATGGTCTCACCCAAAGCTCCTGAAACCCGCTGGCTCACGGTCCCGCCCATAAATTCCTGAACCCCCGCTGGCTCTTGGTCATAGCCCAGAGCTTCCTGTACCACCCGCAGGCTCTTGGTCCTCGTGCCCAGAGCTCCTGTAACCCCGCTGGCTCTTGGTCTCATCATGCCCAGAGCTCCTATACCCAGCTGCTCATGGTCTCGGCCCCACAGCTCCTGTAAACCCCCCTGGCTCATGAGTCTCGTCCGCCAAAGCTCCTATACCCCGCTGGCTCTGGTCTTCCTCCCCCAGACTCCTGAGAACCCCGTCAGCTTTATGGTCCTGGCCCAAACTACCTGTACCCGTTGCCTTCATGTCTTGTCCAGATCTCCCTGTTCACCCCCGCAGGCTCATCGCTCTCACTTCGCCCAGACTCCCGGTACCCCGCTGGCTCTTGGTCTCGCCCAGAGCTCCTGTACCCCGCTAGCTTATGGTGTCGCCCAAAGCTCCTGTACCCCGCTGGCTCTTGGTCTCGCCCAGAGCTCCTGTACCCCGCTGGCTCTTGGTCTCGCCCAGAGCTCCTGTACCCCGCTGGCTCTTGGTCTCGCCCAGAGCTCCTGTACCCCGCTGGCTCTTGTGCTCGCACCAGAGCTCCTGTACGCGCTGGCTCTGGTACTCCGCCCAAGCACCTATACCCCCTGCTCATGGTTCTCGCCCACAGCTCCTGTACAACCCCCACCTGGCCTCATGGTCTCAGCCCAAAGCCTCCTATACTCCCGCTGGCTCTTGGTCTCCCCCAGAGCTCCTACACCCCGCTGGCTCTTGGTCTCCCCCAGAGCTCCTGAACCCCGCTAGCTCATGGTCAAGCCCAGATCTCCTGTACCACGTAGCATCAGTCTCATGACCAGAGCTCCAGTAACCTTCTGGCTCATGGTCTCACCCAGAGCTCCTGTACCCCGATGTGCTCAGTTCTCGCCAGAGCTCCTGTACCCCTCTGGCTCATGGCCTCGCCAAGAGCTCCTGTACCCCGCTGGCTCATGGTCTCGCCCAGAGCTCCTGTACCCAGCTGGCTCTTAGTCTCGCCCAGAGCTCCTGTACCCCGCTACTTATGGTCTCGCCCCAAAGCTCCTGTATCCGCGTGGCTCTTGTCTCTGGCCCGAGCTCCTGTAACCCCCCTGGCTCTTGGTCTCGCCCTAAGCTCCTGTACCTTCCGCTGGCTCATGGTCCACCCAAAGCTCCTGAAACCCCTGTCTCATGGCCCCGCCCAGAATACCTGATACCCCCCTCCGCCTGGCTCTTGGTCTCGCCCAGAGCTCCTGTACCCCGCTGGCTCTTGGTCGCGCCCAGAGCTCCTGTACCCCGCTGGCTCATGGTCTCGCCCACAGCTCCTGTACAACCCACTGGCTCATGTTCTTCGTTCCAATACTCCTATAACCCCGCTGGGCTCTTGGGTCTCTCCCCCAGAGCTCCTGAACCCCCTGGCTCATTGGTCCCTGGCCCAGAACTCCTTGTACCCCCATTGTTGCCCTTATGGGTCCTCGTCCAGAGCTCCTGTACCCTGCTGGCTCATGGTCTCCCCCAGAGCTCCTGTACCCCGCTGGCTCAGGGTCTCGTCCAGAGCTCCTGTACCCCGCTGGCTCATGGTCTCGCCCAGAGCTCCTGTACCCCCCTGGCTCTTGGTCCCATCCAGAGCTCCTGCACCCCGCTGGCTCTTGGTAACCCCCAGAGCTCCTGTACCCTGCTGGCTCTTGGTCCCACTCAAGCTCCTTAAAACCCGCTGGCTTCATGGTCCTTGCCCAGAACTCCTGTACCCCCCGCTAGCTTATGGTCTCGCCCAAAGCTCCTGTATCCTCCATACCCACTGCTGGCTTTTGGTCTCGCCCAAGTATCCCTGAAACCCGCCGCTAGGCTCTTGGTTCACGCGCCAGAGCTCCTGTACCCCGCAGGCTTCTTGGTCTCGCCCAGAGCTTCCTGTATCCCGCTGGCCTCATCGGTCTCCACCCCAAAGCTCCTGAAACCCGCTGGCTCATGGTCCCGCCCAGAATTCCTGTACCCCGCTGGCTCTTGGTCTCGCCCCCGAGCTTCCTGTACCGTACCCGCTGAGCACTTGGGATCGCCCCAGAGCTTCCTTAACCCCCCTGGCTCTTGGTCCCCTCCAAGCACTGTACCCCCCGCTGGCTCATTTGGTCCGTCGCCCACAGCTCCGTACACCCCCCCTGGCTCATGGTCCTCGCCCAAGAGCTCCTATACCCCGCTGGCTCTTTGTCTCCCCCAGAGCTCCTGAACCCCGCCCGCTAGCTCATGGTCCTGCCCAGAGCTCCTGTACCCCGTTGCCTTATGGTCTCGTCCAGAGCTCCTGTACCCTGCTGGCTCATGGTCTCACCCAGAGCTCCTGTACCCCGCTGGCTCAGGGTCTCGTCCAGAGCTCCTGTACCCCGCTGGCTCTTGGTCTCGCCCAGAGCTCCTGTACCCCGCTGGCTCATGGTCTCGTTCCCGAGCTCCTGTACCCCGCAGCTTGGTACTCTCCTGCCCAGAGCTCCTGTAACCCCCCCCGCCCCCGCTTAGCTTATGGTCTCGGCCCAAAGCACCTGTACCCCGCGGGCTCTTGGTCTCGCCCAGAGCTCCTGTACCCCCCGCTTGGCCTCTGTGTCTCGCCCAGAGCTCCTTACCCCCGTACTGGCTCTTGGTCTCCGCCCAGAAGCTCCTGTACCCCGCTGGCATCATTGGTCTCACCTAAAGCCTCCTGAAACCCCTGGCGCAACGTCCCTCCCAGAATTTCCTGTACCCCCGCTGGGCTCCTTGGTCTTGCCCAAGCCTCCTGTACCCCGCTGGCGTCTTGGGTCTCCGCGCCCCATTACTCCTGTTACACACCCCACTGGCTCTTGTCTCGCCCAGAGCACCTATACCCCGCTGGCTCTTTTGGTCTCCCCCAAGCGCCTGAACCCCCCGCTAGCTCATGGTCCCTGCCCAGAACTCCCTGTACCCCCCCGTTGCCTCATGGTCCCTTGTCCCCAGAGCCCTGTACCCAGCTGGCTTCATGGTCTCACCCAAGCTCCTGTACCCCGATGCTCAGAGTCCCTCCGTCCAGAGGCTCCTTACCCCGCTGGCTCATAGCTCTCCGGCCCAGAGCTCGCTTAACCCCCCCCGCTGGGCCTTGGATCTCGCCAAGCTCCTGTACCCCCTAGCTTATGTCTCAGCCCCAAAGCTCCTTGTACCCTCCGCGGCTCTTGGTCTCAGCCCAGAGCTTTCACCTTATCCACGCTGGCTCTTGGTCCCTCCGCCCAGAGCATCCTGTTACCCACCGCTGGCTCTTTTGGTCCTCCGCCCAGAGCTCCTTAACCCTATCTCCGCTGCTCATGGTCTCACCACATAGCTCCTAAACCCGCTGCGTCACGTTCCCCCCAGAATTCCTGTACCCCGCTGGCTCTTGGTCTCGCCCAGAGCTCCTGTACCCCGCTGGCTCTTGGTCTCGCCCAGAGCTCCTGTACCCCGCTGGCTCATGGTCTCGCCCACAGCTTTCCTGAGTACAACCCAAAGGCTCCATTTCTCGCCCAAAGCTCCTATACCCCGCTGGCTCTTGGTCTCCCCCAGAGCTCCTGAACCCCGCTGGCTCATGGTCCTGCCCAGAACTCCTGTACCCCATTGCCTATGGTCCCTCGTCCCAAGCTCCTTTAAACCCTGCCTGGCTCATGTCTCCCCCCAGAGCACCTGTTACACCGCTGGCTCAGGGTCCGTCCCCCAGAGCGCCTGTACCCCGCTGGCTCAAGCTCTCGCTCCAAGCTCCAGTACCCCGACTGGCTCGTTCTTGGTCCCATCCAGAGCTCCTGCACCCCGCTGGCTCTTGGTAACCCCCAGAGCTCCTGTACCCTGCTGGCTCTTGGTCCCTCTCAGAGCTCCTGTAACCCGCTGCGCTCAATTGTCTCAGACAGAGCTCCCTGTAACCCACAGGCCTCATGGTCACGTCCAAGCTCCTGTACCCCCCGCAGTCTCTTGGTCTCGTCCCGAGTACTTCCTTTACCCCGCTGGCTCATGGTCCAACCCCAAACTCCTGAACCCCGCTGGCTCATGGTCCCACCCAGACTTCCTGTACCCCCCCGCTGGCTCCTTGGTCCCTCGCCCAGAGTAGCTTCCTGTACCCCCCCGCTGGCTCTTGGTCTCGCCCAGAGCTCCTGTACCCCGCTGGCTCATGGTCTCGCCCACAGCTCCTGTACAACCCACTGGCTCATGGTCTCGCCCAAAGCTCCTATACCCCGCTGGCTCTTGGTCTCCCCCAGAGCTCCTGAACCCCGCTGGCTCATGGACCCACCCACAGCTCCCTGTAACCCCGATGCCTTATGTCTCGTCCGAGCTCCTGTACCCTGCGGCCATGGTCTCCACACCCGAGCTCCTGAACACCCCGCTGGCTCAGGGTTCTCGTCCAGAGCTTCCTGTAACCACCCCACCCTGCTCTTGGTCCCATCCAGAGCTCCTGCACCCCGCTGGCTCTTGGTAACCCCCAGAGCTCCTGTACCCTGCTGGCTCTTGGTCCCACTCAGAGCTCCTGTAACCCGCTGGCTCATGGTCTCGTCCAGAGCTCCTGTACCCCACTGGCTCATGGGCCCCGTCCCGGCCTTTCCCGTACCCCCCCTGGGTCTTGGGCTCGCCCCCCGAGCTCCCTGTTTAACCCCTCTGGGCTTATAGTTTGCCCTGTGTTCCCAAACCCGCCTTTGTTCCCCTGCTTGTTCCTCCTGTGCATCTCCTCTCCTAAGTATTCCTGGTACTGGTATCATGCAGCCTGTAGTTGGTTTTGGGGTTGCCCCTATAGAAGTTGTGGGCCCCAGACCTATGTGGGATTCCTTCCGTGGATGGATGGGGGAGGGGGTTTAAGGGGGGGGGGGTACTGTCATGGTCCATGCTGCGGTACCTGTTGTGGACCGCAAACATGGCCTCGGACATATAAGGAACTTCCTGTCTCTGTTCCTGGTCAGTTCATTAATGTCCACCTGAGCTTCTGACCACTGCTTCCTGATGTTACCTGTAGTTATGTCTATCTGTCCTGCATATGTTTAATCCTATTGTCCTCCATGTCTGTTAACTAGGTTCCTATTTCTTCTGTATCCTGCCATCTTACCTGTTTCTATACGGGGTTTCCCTGATTTGCGTTATTGTCATCCTGATACCTTTTTAATTCGCTCCCTGCCGGGCCCATTTCCATCCTCATTTAACCCCCTTGTCCAGATTGTGCTCTTTCTTCTGTAGCCCTTTATTCTGTTGTCCCTCCTGGACTCCATCCCTGATTCAGCTGCCCCCGAATGGCCACGTCAGGGTAGTAACCTGGGGGTTACCCACAGTGAAGTCCGTTCCAGCTTAGCTGCAGCCTCCGGTCAAGGGCCCCTTAGACTCCACTCCCTGGTGTGGTCCACTATACCACCATCTACACTCGCGGTGGCCCAGAGGATCCACACCAAGGATCCACCCGCTGGTCGTTACACTTTCCTTCTATAAAAATTTCAAAAGCCCCAATTGCCAATGTTTCCCTTGTCTCAATGAATGCAGGTCTCTTGGAACACATCCATCCTATTTCCCCATTTCATAAAATTTTCCCAATGAATCTACCCTTTCCCAAATTTCAAATGCAAAATTTAATAACCCAGCCTTTTCCATTTCTTCATTTAGGAAAAATTTCCATAAAACATATTCTCCTTAATTTGTATTCATGCAGTCTTTCATGGGCCAAATTACCTGTCATTTATGCAGGTCTCCATGGACTTACCCTCCCTACATGTATTCTATAAAAATTTTTTAATCCCCCCAAATTTTCCCTTTTGGTTTCCCAAATTATATTTTTTTTCTCAAAAGCTAAATTTAAATTTCGGGTTCCCTTTTGGGACCCCTCTACTTTTTTTCCCCATTTATGCAAACCCTCCAAAAAATCCCATCCTTCCTGCCTCAAATTCATGTAAACTTTCATGGAACAAAGTTCCCTATTTCTCACCATGCGGTTTAATTCAGGAATATTTCCCCTACTTTCCATTATGCAATTTAAAAAAATTTCCCTTTAAATTTCCTTTTTTTTTTTAAGTGTTTCTTCACGGCCTAACCCCCCTTTTTTAAAAGATTTTTTCCCAATACGGGGGTTTTACAAGGGTTTTTTGGGGAAAGGGGTTTTTTAAAAACCGGGGTTCTAGTGTTTTTAAAACGTCCACCCAAAAAGGAAATGGGGGCTAAACTGCAATACTAGGCACATCCCATAGAGTGACACTGTTTTTATGCGGTCGCAGTCAACCACTTATGTCTCATCATCACAGGAAACAGTAATTAGTCTTAAATTTTTTTTAAATTTATCAAAAGTTTAGGGAAAGGGAAGTAAACAGAGAAAATTTGTTGGCACGGGGGGAAAAAAAATTTTCCAAAGAGAAATAAATTTAAATTTACATTAACATAGAAAAGTTAAGGCTTTTTTTTTGCACATTTTCTATACCAAACCAGCCTAAATTTTTAGAAACCAACTTTTTGGTAACTAGCAAGTTTTAGATGTAAAATTAATTAAAGAAAATGGAAAAGTCTTTTTTTGGCACATGACACATTCTAATAGGTGGTTTTGGTTTATTACATAAACTTAATAATTCTCTGATCAATACTAAGCCACATATTTTAATCATTTGGTAATTTAAACAAAGCAAAGACATAATGACAACGATAAGATCCAGCAGGAATGATTAAAAGGTATTACATGATGTAGTCCAATAAGTGGTGAAGCAAGTCTCACAGTGTTGCTCCCCAATGCAGTAATTAGGAATTTCCTGGAAGACGCGTAGCGGTTTGCATAACCATTTGTGGTGCGAGAACCGCAGAGTGCCTTGTTCTTGTCACACATTATCATGCTCCTTGTGAATAAGATGTAGGAATGAGGTCTGACTCAGCACATGCCTTTAATATCCAATTGCTTATTGAACTTTGAGGAAACACAGAGCTGACTAAGTGGCTTCTGATAGATGACGTTCAATTAGTAAATTAAGAAAGTGACAAACCTGAGCAGTTTTTACATTGCTAAAGAGAGAACTTTTTGACTACACTGTACCAGCTTTCTCTCCTTCCAATTAAACTGTAGGGGTTTCGCACTCAGCACCCTGCTGTGGCAGCAATACCAACCACCTGGTGGACATCTGTTAGACGTGTGCTCCAGGCTTTCACACCTGGATAATTTTTTAACCTATGCATATCTGAAAACGAGGTGTCAGGAACCACTAATTGGGCTGGATAACAATAGGAAAATAACTGCATGATATACAGAGCAGTATGGATGGCTGAGGACTGCATTAGTCTCAGTGGTGTGACTCCACTTATTTAATGATAGAGGCACCTTAAGGGAAGTGTCTGAACAGCGTATACTTTTCATATAATGACTATACAGATGTAAATATATAATGCTAAGTTCTTTCAGTGCATTCCTTTTAACTGTTGTCTACAACAGTCTTGTTAATGTGCTGCAGCACTGTCTACGTGGCAGAAACACAAAAACCCTAAGGGGGCCGTTTACCGGCGGGAGGGGGGACATTTTTCTCCCCATTTGCAGAGAAAGCTTTCCCCCCTTCCCCTTTTCCATGTTCATTTTCCACCCAAAACCGGGGGAAGAATGAACATGTTAAATGTTTTTCGGCCAGGCGGCTGAAAAAACGCCAGGGGGAAAACCCTGCAGTGGGGGGCTGCGCGCGGGGTTTCCTTTGAGGCCCTTTTTTAAAAGTTTTCACACGTTTTTCAAAACCAAAAACCGTCTGATAAACCGGGTGAAAACCTGTGCCGTGGGGACAAGCCCGTTGTGCTGTTTGACTGAACTTGTAAAAAATGCATGTTAGTGACATCCTGAATTTGAATTTTCTCTGTAGCTAACTTAAAGTGTAACCCTGACCCGAACTATAACCCTAAGCCAGGGTTAGGCTATGTCCACACTACGAGTATTTCGAAGTGGAATCCAAATGAATTGAGATTTGAAATACTTGTCTAAAACCAAAATTAAACCATTTTCATTGACCTCAATAGAAAATACACGTTTTTTTTTCATACATATTTAGAAAATGGTCCTTTTTTGGTCATATTAAATGAAAAATTTCTTTTGAGGTCAAGGGGGGGCTTAAACCCCTTTTGGGGACATGTATGAAGCTCCCCGGGTGGGGCCCCTTTTTCCGCTAGTTTTCCGGCGAAATCTCGCCTGATTTATGTGGGGGACCGGGCCCCGCTC
Source organism: Phyllomedusa bahiana (assembly GCA_025379985.1). NCBI lineage: Eukaryota > Metazoa > Chordata > Amphibia > Anura > Hylidae > Phyllomedusa > Phyllomedusa bahiana. Next base: position 31,447 of record JAODAL010041880.1, read on the forward strand.
ATACACCCTATGTAAAGTCTGCCGCCCCTGCCAGTGTGTTAGGCGCAGTCGGGGGCTGAGGCGCAGTGCGGCGCTGTCCAAAGATTCGCCGTCCGAGGGGGTGCACTCGTACATTCGGGGAAAAAATTTTCCCTGCCCCTCGCCAGTGTGTGGGGGCAAGTGGGGGGACATGGGCGCGTGCGGGACTTGGGCGCCTCGGGACTGCGCCGAAAATCGTTCCGATCGAGACAGGCTGGAAAACAGTGAGAAATAATTCCCCCTGTGGGTGCGGATATGAATAAAAAATCCCCTTTTTAAAAAAAGGGGTTAAACATTCTCAGAAAAAGAGCTGAAACCAAAAAAAAAAAAACATAAAACAAAATCACTTTCCAATATCCTAATTCAAGAATTAGGGATTTTGGGAAAATTGCCGGGGAAAAACAGTAATTCAAATTTGAAAGCTATTCTCATTGTCGGATAAACCCCCAAATCAAATAGGAGCGAAGTGAACCTTAAAAAACCTAGGGAGAAGAATGACCAATCAAAATAAAAGGCGGGCAGGTCAAAAAACAGTAAAAATGCAGAAAAGAGCTGATTGGTTAGGAGCGGGGGTTTGGCTAGCTCACCAATCAGAATGGGAGCGAAAAAGACCCAAAAAAAACCTTTGAGAACTATTGACCAACAGAATCAAAGGGGGATAGTTCAAAAAACAGTAAAAAATGCAGAATAGAGCTGATTGGTTAAGTTTTGGGGGGGGCCCCCTTGGCTATCCCAGCCAATCAGAGCAGAGCTACTTCCCCCCATTGTAGTTTGGAGAGATCGGGCCATGCATTTCGGCTCTCCGCGCCGTGAGGCATGGTATGACTAAAAAAATCATTTTTATTAATGTAAAACATTATCAATAAAGTGCTGAAACCTCTATAAAACATACATTAAAAAAATCCCTAACAACCGTTTGCCCGCCGAACTGGCGCTACATAAGGAATTGCAATAAGAAATTGCCGGGGAAATACGTAATTCAAATTGTTTTAACCCTTTTCTCATTGGTCGGCATAAACCAGCCAATCAGAATTGGAGGCCCAGTGCCCCATTAAAACCTATGGAGAACTATTGCCCAAAATCAGAATAGGGCGAAAAAGACCCATTAAATCCTATGGAGAATTTTTGACCAATAAAAAAATCCAAGGCGGGCCCATTTTAAAAATACAGAAAAAATCAGAAAAGAGTGACGGGCTGAGCAAGCGGTGGCTTGGCTTTTCCAGCCAATCAGTGCGCAAGCACTTTCCCATTGAATTTATGGAGAAGCGGGCCTGAAATCTGGGTGCTCAGCGCCTTTGGGGCATGGAGTATGAAAAAAAAAATCATTTTGTTTAAAGGTGTAAAACATTATCAGATAAAGAGCAAAAACCCTTTCTGTAAAAATAAACATTAAAAACCCCGAACAACGCGTTTGCCCCGAGACCGGCGCTACATGGGGAAATTTGCAATAGAGAAAAATCGCCGGGAAAACAGAATTAAAAATTGTTTAAGCTCTCTGTTTGGGTCGGAAATAAACCACCAATCAAATAGGGCGACAGTGGCCCCATTATACCTAGGAGGGAATTGCCCAAATCAGAATGGGACGACAAAGACCCTTTATAACTTGGAGAAAAATTGCCCAAATCATATAAAAGGGGGAAAACAGTTGAAATACAGTAAAAAGGCAGAAAGGGCTTTTGGTTGGCTAGGGGGGCTCGTCCACTTAGCCAAAGGCGCGAGCTACTTTTCTCATAGAGTTCTATGGGGAAAAGAAATTCCGAGCGAGCTCTGTGATTGGCAAGTTAAAAGAGGCCCCGTTTTTTGGACCAAAGGGGGAGAGCGAGCGTGCTCCTATGGGTTTTCTAATGCAATCTGAAATAAAACTGTACTGGCCGAAATCAAAATAAGACTACAGAAGTTGTCCCGATGTGATATAAAGTGAAAAAATAATATGGGGGTAAAGAAAAAAAAAAAATTAAATCAATAAAATCATGTTTATTTTTTTTTTTTTTCGTTTCACCCATACTATTGACCTTGGATAACGAAAAAGTAGCCCGGTCTCGGCGACAAACGCTTTGTTCGGGATTTTCTGATTTATTTTTACAGAAGGTTTTAGCTCTTTTGTTATAATGTTTTACACTAATAAAAATGATTTTTTTTATTCAACTCCCCGCCGCACGGCGCTGAGCCCCGAATTGCATTGCGCCATCTCTCCATAGACTACAATGGGGAAAGAGCTCCCCTCTGATTTGGGTGGGGGTAGCCCAAACCACCGCCCTTAACCAATCAGCTCTTTTCTGCCTTTTTACTGTATTTTTTAAAATTTCCCCCGTGGATTTTGATTGGTTCAAAATTCTCCATAGGGTATAATGGTCTTTTCGTCCTAATTTTGATTGGCCGGTAGCCAAGCCCCCGTGCCAAAAAAAACATCTTTTTGCTTTTTACTGTATTTTGAACTGTCCCGCCGTTGATTCTGATTGGTCAATCGTTCTATAGGTTTTTTATGGTTCACTGTCGCTCCTATTTTGATTGGCCGGTTTATGCTGACCAAAGAGAATAGCTTTCTGAATTAGAATTAATGAATTTCCCGCAATTTCCCCAAAATCCATTTCTTTATATTTCGCCTTCAGATTTTTTGGGAAAATGATTTTTTTTTTTTTTTTTATGTTTATTTTTGGGTTTAGCTCTTTTCTGAGAATGTTTTCCCCCCTTTATAAAAGGGATTTTTTTGGATTTTTCTCCTGCTGCACGGAGCGGAGGCCGAGATTTCGTCGGATCTTTTTTTGTTCCTCGCTTTTCCGATCCCGCTCACTTCACCCCCGCCGGAGCATTTAGACCCAAAAAAAACTAGGGGCTGCCCCGTCGGGGCTGCCGAGCGCTGCACTCGCCTCGCTTTGCCCACCGCCATCGTACATGCCCAGAGTTTTCGAGGGCGCCGCGCCCGCCCCGGAACGCCTACCCCGCCCACACCGTGCCCATTGCCCGTCCCTTTCAGTGGGGGCAGCTGAAAGTGGCGAACGCTGCGCCTAACACTGCTTTGGTCAACAGGGGGGTTTGGGGTGGGGGGCGCAGTATACGCCAAAAAAAAACAGGCGTAAAGCCCATTCATACATGTCGCCCCTTGTGTAAAACTCGTCTAGAACATTTGTATGTCGTTTTGAACGCGGATCCACATCCAAAACCACACTCATAAATGGGACTCTTTTGTGACTGTAAATCTGTCAGAAAAAAACAACCCTAAATCCACATGAAATACTCATTGGAAACTGAGTCGTAAGACAAGAATCCGACTTGTACATTTTTGTTCCTGTTTGGACATACCTTTAGGGCATGTCCCCACGGCACGGGTTTTCGGCCGGTTTTTCAGCCAATTTGCGGTTTTTCAGGCCGCCTGAAAAACCGGCCGAAAATGAGCACAATGGTGCTCTATGGAAAACCCGTGCCCGAAAATCCCCCCCTCAAAAGGTTTTTCCCCTGGGGGTTTTTTCCGCCCGCGGTCCCGGGCCCCAAAACATTGAGCAAGCACATTCTTTCCCTCCGGTTTCCGGACGGAATCTGTGCATCTCAATGTGGAAAGGGAGGGGTTTTCTCCGCTATTTGGGGGAAAAAGCCGTCCCCCCCGCTGCCCCTGGGGATGGGCAAAACAGGACAAATTCCGTCCGGCAAACCGGCCGGTATGTGTCCTGTGCAGTGGGAATGCGCCCTTAGGGTTTTAAAACGTTTTTAAGAATAATTTACCTCTCCGTGGTGCTTTTAGGTTTACCGTGCTGCTCAGATGTAACTTCCTCTCCGGCACAATTTCTGGCCTAATTTGCCATTGGACTGTGGAAGTGACATCGGAGAAGAAGTGAAACTGGAGTGATTGCACCACTGGACCTAGAAGTTAATCCTAAAAGTTTTAAAACACTAACCCCAGTTTGAGTTTTAAATTAGGGGTAAGAAAATTTTTTGGGGATTTTTTTTCAAATCGATTCGGGCTTA
>JAODAL010041881.1:0-35423 GCA_025379985.1 Phyllomedusa bahiana
CTAGGTTTTGTCCCTTTTTAAAGAGCCAGCACTTGCCAAAGTTCTTCTTTCCTAGTCAATGTCCTGATGCCACAAGCTATCTATTAATCCATCTTTCATTGTACTCTGCCAAAGCAATGAGACTCCTGTGTATCTTTCCTGTGAAGCGAAAAGGGGTTTCACAGTTCTGACTTCCCTCCCAGTGTCTGATCTAGCTCCTTCCCAACATTTGTCTGCCTGTCCTGACCTCCTGACCATTAACCATTATGTGACAACTCCACTTACCATGACTTCTTTCTATTTACTGTTTGTAAGTGAACTCTACCTTTATCCCCTTCACGCTTTGGAACAGCCAAATGGTGTGAAGGGTGTATGGAGTGGGCTGATACACTGAGCTCCATACACAACAGGCGGCGGTTGTTACAATCAGCAACTGCTGCTAAAAGCAGAGATCACTGATCCCTACTATTAACACTTAAGTTACTTCCTCTGCCCGTATGCTGAACATCATACAAGAAAAAAATTCTGAACGCTAAAATTGTGGGTTTTTTGGTCATTTCACATCTCCAAAAAATTGGAATAAAAAGTGATCAAAAAGATGAATGTTTTCCAAAATGGTGCCAATAAAAACTACACTTCTGCCCAAAAGTGAGCCCTCAGTCAGGTCCATAGGTGGAAAAACAAAAAAATTATTGGTCACAGAAAATGGCATTTCAGCAAAAATAAAAACAAATATACTAAAGCCATGTCCCCACGGCACAGTTTTGCGGCCGGTTTTTCAGAAGGTTTGCGGTTTTGCAGACCGTCTGAAAAACCGTCTGCAAATGAGTACAATGGGGCTTTATGGAAAACCCGTGCAGCAGTCCCCACTGCATGGGTTTTTGCCTGGCAGTTTTTCCGCCCCACGGGCCGCCCGAAAAACATTCAACATGCACATTCTTCCGTCCGGTTTTTGGACGGAATATGTGCATGTGAATGGAAAGGGGGAGGGCTTTTCCGTGCTCATCACGGAGAAAAGCCGCCCTCCCCCCCGCCCCCGTGGCCGGATAAACCGACTGGTATTTGTCCGTTGCCGTGGGGATGCGCCCTAAAACATAACAAAATCTATACAAATTTGGTATCACCGGAATTGTATTGACCTGCAGATACAGATGACACATCATTTATACCGAAAAGTGGGCTGCAAGAAAACTAAACCCTGGCCAAAACTGCACAATTGCGTTTTTTAAATTTCCCACCACTCAGAGAATTTTTGGGGGGTTTCTGGGTACATTATATATTATGGTCAATGGTGCCGTTAAAAAGTTAATCTTCTCCCACAAAAAACAAACCCTCATAAAGCTATGTCGGTCGATAAATAAAAAAGTTATGACAGGATCTTCATGGGTTGTACAATCTAATTTGAATTAGACGGCTATGAACTGTTAACACCCTTCAATTGTGTCGGACTGGGTTGTCTGGGGCCCACCAGCAAAGTTGTTTCTTGGGGTCCACCAGTAAAGTTTTTCTTGGGGTCCACCAGTAAAGTTTTTCTTGGGGCACACCAGTAAAGTTGTTTCTTGAGGCCCAACAGTAAAGCTGTTTCTAGGGGCCCACGGGTAAAGTTGTTTCTTGGTGTCTACCGATGAAGTTGATTCCTATGGCCTTTCAGTGAAGTCAATTCTTGGGCCACTGTAGATGACTGCACATTTCTTGCACTTTGTCTCTTGCTACCTCTTTTTATATGAACTTTTCCCTGAAAAGGGCCCACCATGCACATACAACCACCAGGGGTTTCCCATACAGCCCAATCCTGCCCTTCAATACTGTTCATAGAAACTTAGAATATTTTGTTATACCGTTCACTCTCAGTAACAGCCCTGCAATAACCTCCTTTGTGTGACAAGGTACCTTGACAACATCCTGTTGTTTTATCCAGACTTGGAAAACTACAAAAATCTTATCAACATTGTCATCAAATAGACTGGTTGAACACCTATTTACCATATTGAAGAAATGTCCCTGTGAAAAGACTCATCTCCCTTCCCTGAGATATAAGTTTACTGACAATTATCTGCAAGCAAATGTCAATAAGCTGTTTGTAGTATTTAAGTGGCCACATCTACAGGGTCTTCAGCAATCAGTATATTACCCATTTTTTGACCTTGGTGGCACACTTTACTGTCTTACAGGAGTTGTCTCACCATGCAGTTTCACAGAGCCGCAGGTAGCTTCAGACTCACACTTCCTGATTAGGCTGTGTGTAAGGTCTATAGCAGTGATTGGCATCTCAGCTCTGCTATTCCTGTTACAATGAGATGACTGTTGGAGATCTAGAAACTGGCAAGGAAAGGCTACAGAGCTTCTAAGGATAAAACTTGTCATTAAGTTAGGTAATCAAGTTCCTGTGCTATAGATACAGTGGTGGCCAAAAGTATTGGCACCCCTGCAATTCTGTCAGATAATACTCAAATTCTTTGGTATTATTATCTTCATTTAATTTGTCTTCAATGGAAAACCACAAAAAGAATTGTCATAAAGCCAAATTGGATATAATTCCACACCAAACATAAAAAAGGGGGTGGACAAAAGTATTGGCACTGTTTGAAAAATCATGTGATGCTTCTCTAATTTGTGTAATTAACAGCACCTGTAACTTACCTGTGGCACCTAACAGGTGTTGGCAATAACTAAATCACACTTGCAGCCAGTTGACATGGATTAAAGTTTACTCATCCTCTGTCCTGTGTCCTTGTGTGTCCACATTGAGCACGGATAAAAGAAAGAATACCATAGAACTGACTGAGGACTTGAGATCCAAATTGTGAGGACATGAGCAACTCAAGTAATTCCAACTCCAAAGACCTGAATGTTCTGTGTCTACCGTGCGCGTGTCTAAGGTGGCCAGTGTCCATCAAGAAGCTGCATTAACGCCCATTGTGCACTGTGGCTCCCAAAACCCTCCGGCTACCCTAGATGTAAAGCCCATGGCACTGTGGCTAACCTCCCTAGATTTTAAAGCCCATGGCACTGTGGCTAACCTCCCTAGATGTGGATGAAAAGAAAAATTGGCAAGAGATTTCAACGCACGATTGTGCGGTTGGTGGATAAAGAACCTCGACTAACATCCAAACAAGTTCAAGCTGCCCTGCAGTCTGAAGGTACAACAGTGTCAACCCATACTATCTGTCGGCGTCTGAATGAAAAGCGACTGTATGGTAGGATACCCAGGAAGACCCCACTTCTTACCCCGAGACATAAAAAAGCCAGGCTGGAGTTTGCCCAAACTTACCTGAGAAAGCCAAAAACGTTTTGGAAGAATGTTCTCTGGTCAGATGAGACATAAGTAGAGCTTTTTGGGAAAAGGCATCAACATAGAGTTTACAGAAAAAAAAAAAAAAGAGGCATTCAAAGAAAAGAACACGGTCTCTACAGTCAAACATGGCGGAGGTTCCCTGATGTTTTGGGGTTGCTTTGCTGCCTCTGGCACTGGACTGCTTGACCGTGTGCATGGCTTTATGAAGTCTGAAGACTAACAACAAATTTTGCAGCATAAGGTAGGGCCCAGTGTGAGAAAGCTGGGTCTCCCTCAGAGGTCATGGGTCTTCCAGCAGGACAATAACCCAAAACACACTTCAAAAAGCACTAGAAAATGGTTTGCGAGAAAGCACTGGAGACTTCTAAAGGGGCAGCAAATGAGTCCAGACCTGAATCCCATAGACCACCTGTGGAGAGATCTCACAATGGCAGTTTGGAGAAGGCCCCTTACAAAACTCAGGGACCTGGAGCAGTTTGCCAAAGAAGAATGGTCTAAAATTCCAGCAGAGCATTGTAAGAAACTCATTGATGGTTACTGGAAGCGGTTGTTCGCAGTTATTTTGGCTAAAGGTTGTGCTACCAAGTATTAGGCCAATACTGAGGGTGCCAATACTTTTGTCCGGCCCATTTTTGAAGTTTTGGGTGAAATGATCAATGATTTGATTTTTGTCTCATTCTGTTTTGTGTTTTTTCATTGCAAGCAAAATAAATGAATATATTAATACCAAAGAATTTGTGATTGCAATCATTTTCGGGAAGAAACTGAGTATTAGCTGACAGAATTGCAGGAGTGCCACCACTGTAAGAATGCAGGGAGTGACTCACCATGGTCCAATAGCTGCTCAGAGCAATCAGATAACAGAGAAAGCAGGGAGAGGTGATCAGTAACCAAGAGAAACTTCTGTACACTAGCAGTAGATAAAATGTTTCTTTATCTCCTGAACAAAGCAAAATCAAAACAGCAATGCATTTGGCAATAGTCTTCATTTACCTTTCCCTACAAGTTAAGAGCTAATCATTCTGGTGAGGAAACCACTTTAACCAAGAAAGCTATCATCAGGCTGCTTTTCTTGAGTTGAAACAGGTCTTTTCTTCTGCTTCAATTCCAATTCTCTTTTTACCCAATCACTTGAAACCTCTCTTCTTGGAGGACTTCCATATGAGTCAGGGCTGTTCTCTCTCAAAAAGGGAGTAAAACACCTTATCCTGCAGCTTCTTCTCCACAGCTAATACAGGGACTCTTTGAAGGAGTGGTGGCACATACTGCTGTGGGGGCTGTGGAGAAGAGGAATAAGCGTGGCGTCCGGAGGCCGCCCCGGCATAGTGCAACAGCCTCCGGACGCCACGCTTATTCCTCTTCTCCACAGCCCCCATTGGCATATAACCTGGCCGCCCCACAGCGTGCCCGCCGGAGCCCTTTACACTTCACTTACTTGGCATATACCCTGAGTCTCAGGTATTACCTATATATCTACACACCATATACTCCTTATTTTTACATTCGATGTCTCTTGAGAAAGGCATACTGCCAAAACGTCGACTTTTGTATGACATCCATTTTCCTATGTAAAACACCTGCTTGACTATGCATTTTTGAACTTTGTGCATTCACCCTTGACTAAAGTTTAAATAGCTATGCCTGTATATATGTAAATAAATATCCTTTTTGCATTTAATGACCCCCTATGGTGTGCCGTGGATCTATATATTTTCCACATCCCAGTGAGGCCCTACTGCAAATCTCACAATCGGCACCGAAGGTTCACCCTGCCTTGTGACAATAATGCAATCCCATACCATCAGAAACACAGGCTTTTGAACTGTGTGCTAACCTGCTGAATGGTTCCTCTTCTCTTGAGTTCACAGGGCAAATTTTGAGTCACCTGATCACAAATGAACAGTTTTTTTTATTTTTCCTCTGTCCATTTTAAATTAGATCTATTTCTGTCAGAAATTTAATGCGACAATGATAGAGGAAAAAAAGGAGGGGATTCAAGTGTTGTACAGTTGATGAAGCAACAGTAACGTCTTCTTCTGCTCTCACAAGTAAACTTCTGGCAAGAGGTGAAACACTTGACCCCTGCAGCGCTGACGCTTGTTCAGCCCCACCCAACCAGCCTACCATACCTACCCCTCTCTGCTGCGACCCCCTGAAATAAACACACTTACAACTGACTGGATTAAATTGGCCACAGCAGCCGTTTTATTAACAAAATACAACATAAATAAATTTGTCATATAAAATATAAATAACCTCTTGTGTATATATATATATATATATATATACTGTATATTATATTATATATTATATATATATATATATATATATATTATATATATTATACATATGTATCTCCATCAGCACCCAACTTACCCCTATATATACATATATATGTAAATATAAATATATTCCCATAAGAACTGTAAACATTAACTCCATGAACATCACAACCAGATGGGGCAGAGATCCTTGGAACCAACCAACGACCTGGTGACCAAATCCCCGAAGGGAACAAACCCCCAGCCGTACTCCACTGGCTCGGGGGTCCTAAAGCCATACAAGATGGCTCAACCAATTTGCTCTACAGGGATTCCAGCCTGTAAGAGCTCATCACCTTCGCCAGGCCAATTCACCATTCTCCAAACCATGAGGGAATCATACCCCGAATGACTCCCTCACCGTATCTCCTCGTCCAATTCCAAGAACCCGCGCCGCAAACGGCCACCATGACAACCTCACCCATGCTCCTACCACAATGATAACCAAAACTAGGGAGGGAGGGTGGTACTGCTGCCTCGTGCCGTGCAACTGACAAACGGGCGGATGGGGAGGTCTCGACACGTCCCTTCACATCCGCTCAGCCTACCCCTCAGCCCGCACGTAAGCAGCTGGCTTAGCTGCGCCCAGCACGCCGGGTCATGGCGAGCCTCCCCTAGGGGGCTGGTGCAAAACTGGAAAAAAAATTGATTGTAGCAAACAGCCTTCATGTATGCTGCCTACTTGTGAGGGGTCTATTACCATAATAAGAAAATACTTTAATGTTCATCCCTCTAGGGTAGTTCTTTCCAGTCCTAGTTCTACGATAAGATATATTAGTGGCCAAACTACCTTAAAGAGTACCTATCACCTCCAGGGAAATCTCATGAAATAACAGGAGACTAAAATACAATCACTTCCCTAAATATGCTTCATAAGGGAAATCAAAGCATTTCACCTGCAATTCAGTTTTTTTTTTAAAAAAAGCACTGGCCCTTTAAGACAGCTCTGAAGTCGGGCCAAGTCGGCACATGACAGCTTGATGGATCATTATGTGACAGCTGTGTTGCTCCTTAGCTGGATGAGTCCATTGTGCAGGGGGGAGCCAGGAAGTCTACATCATGTGCACACTGATTTTCTCTTGGCTGCTATGTCTGTGATGGATATAACACTAGCAGAAGTGTAATGTAGATGCCTATAAACCCAGTCACACTATGTCCTCAGTGTGCTGTGCCTGTGAGCAGCTATGTCCTCAGCTCCCCCTACACAGGTGGTATAGCTCAACAGAAAGAATCCCTGCTACATAAAGAGCTCTACTAAGAAAGTGAAACTAAGATCTCATCCCCTGGAATAATGACATGAGCCCTCTGTATTGCTAATGACATGTATTGGAAAAAAGTCTTATAATTTCATCTACTATTATATTTTGTGTGTTTGTGTGGCGGTGATAGGTACTCTTTAAAGAGTTGAAACCTAACCTTCCCATTTTAACTAAAAAAAAATCCTCGAAATGAGATCGTCCATCTTGTTGTTAATAATTCTATTCAACTCTATCATGCTGACGCCATGGCTTCTGTTTATAATGGAACCCATGACTCAATCATTCCACAAATTCAAACGACTACCAACCCCTTTGACCTTCATGGCTTCACCATGGTTTCTGTTTTTTCATAGCAAGAATAGTGATTCTGGGCCACTCTTGCCATCTAAAGAGATGTAAATTCCTATGGAAATTGGAAAGAATGTTATATAACATTGTGAATATAGTCTTATAAAACTTCAGAAAATCTCAGTCAGGACGGCTATCAACCAGCTTTCCAAGAAGCCATAAATGGAAAATCTAAGACACCTAAAACACTGAAATTAGCTATGCATTGATGTAACATATGTATGATAGGTGCATAATATATCACATTTGCAGAATATCCTTATGTTAATAACTGATAATATCCTTTTTTTTTTCTTTTTTTTTTTTACTTAATTCTCTCTGCCCCTAAGGATTTTACAATGACCTTATACCTCAGACATTACTGGAAAGATGAGAGACTTTCATTCCAGAGTACTAACAACAGGAGCATGACATTTGATGGAAGATTAATAAAAAAAATTTGGGTGCCAGATGTATTCTTTGTTCATTCCAAGCGGTCGTTTATACATGATACAACAATGGAAAATATCATGCTCCGTGTGTATCCAGATGGAAATGTCTTATTCAGTTTAAGGTAAGTAGAGCTACTGTATGAGGCAATTTGGGGCATTTCTGAAATATGCTGGTAGGTAGTTCATGAAGTATACTTTTCTGAATTTAAAGGGGTTGTCTTATCTCACTGTTTCACAGAGCCAAAGACAAATTTCATTCATGCTTCCTCTCTCTTCCTGGTCAAGCTGTGGGTGATTAGAATATCAGCTCAGTATTCAAAGGTCTGCTAACTACTCTGACATGAGAACAGAATATGTTTATCTAAGACCAAAGATGCTTTAGTGCTCAAAGTAAATAAAAGTAATTAGTCTCCTTTGTTTGTTAGATCAGATAACACTCAAGCTCTCAAGCTGCTGGCAGTCCTGTGAGTTCTGTGTGCTGACCTGTGTGATTATGTAATCCCTGCTATAACATAACACAAACAGCAGGGGAGTGCAGGACACAGCAGGTCAGTACTCTAGAGAAACCTGAGTGCACTCCGAGCTGATAAAATCACTTTTATCTCCTCAACAAAGAAAATAAACAAAGCAATCTATTTGGAAAACATCTTCATTTACTGTTCCCTACATGTTGAAAGGTAATCTTTGTAGTGAGACAACTCCTTTAAGGAATTATATAGATGACCATACATCTTAGATATCTGATAGTTAAACAACTTTTACATTAAATCCCTCAAATTATATTATATATATAATATACTGTATATCTATCTATTTCTATCTATCTCTCTATATAGATAGAGAGATGGATATAAATAGATAGATAGATATACAGTATATATAGTTATAACCAAAAAATATAATGTGGAGTAGCATATCCACTAGAATATATAAATTTAAACCAACTTTATTTACCCATGGACATTATGTTTTTTGGTTAAAGAATTGGGGATTTTGCTCTGGTCACGAATGGATGAAACTCCCCACTCTGCTCATGAACATTGCTACACGTATGATTATGAAACTGTGTTAATCTTGCCACATGACCGTGACCTCAATGAAGGGAGCACTATTCTAACACAGTGTGCATGATCATACAAGGATAAATATTGTTTTTCTGACAGCAAGCCAGTTATTACACAGAAATGTCTGTACTTATTGGTTGGAATAAATCAAGCTGTTGTGTGCATCTACTTATCAAGTGGAAATGGCACAAAAATCAAATTTGGACATCTGGTGCATTTTCCTTTGAGGATATAGCATTTAATATAATAAGCTGTCTTCATCGGGACTATACCAGCGCAAGATTATACTGGATTTTAATAGCAGAGCTCATGTACTTCCTGGGTAATCTGAGGATAATATATATGATGGAAATATACACATATATTAAGGATTTACATGCAATTTTAACTCCAACTTAAAATTCCACATTCCAGTAGGTGGTTGTCACGTCAAGGGAGGTACAGTGAGCCCTGACTGAACCCAGCCCACTGTCCCTGCCTGCTTGACGTGCTGCCCTATGCGGCAGATGGCAACTGGGCAACAGTCCCTGCACTGCTAAAGTGCGGGGGGGCCGTCAGGAGGAAGAATAGTCAGACAGTCCGGGTCAAAACCAAATCAGGAACGCCAAGCCACAAATCAGAACCCGAGGGCTCAACGTAAACAAGCCGAGGTCAAACACGAACGGGAGCGAGGTACAAAAACAGAAGACAAGCCAGGGTCAGGAGAACAAGCCGAGGTCAGGTACACAGGTAAGCAGACAACAAACAATAACACAGGTAGCAAGGCAGCCAGGAGAATATCGCAGGCGCAGCACTCAGCTAGCAGGGAGTTTAAATGTGATCCCCAGATACCGCCCCTGTAGCTGATTGGAGTGGCCTCCAGGTTCTCCCAGTGGCTGGTGCAACTCGCCTCGTGTCAGGAGTGGCTGGGCGTCTGTCACTCACACAGCTGCCAGCAGACTGTCTATCAGGGTGGGGTCGCTGATCAGCTGCTGCAGACTCTTCCTCCCTGCAAGCCGAGCGCTGCCCAGCCCTGACAGTGATATTTCATTCTTGTTAAAAGCATCTAGTTTGATACTGATATTTTTTTAATTTGTTTTAAACCAGTATAGCTTAATACAAAATACAGTAGCTGTGGACATCTAGAACATCTCTAGATAGAATGCTCATAGAAAAATCTTATAACGGTGTGTAGCTAGGGGATAAGGCTGGCAGGGCTAGTACCCCAGGTTGTCAGTGCCATTGGAGCAACGCCACATTATAGGGAGCACAAAAGGGATGTGTGGACCACCATAATGTGCCCCCTCGTGGAAGTCACTGGTTCAACTCTTTCTCCCCACAGACTTGCAGGTGTTAACAGCTGGATGCATATATGGCTGTGATAAGGGCTTAGGTGGGGTCTGTAACCCAAAGCTTGGATTGGAGCCCACACAAAGTTTTTTGTACCTAGGGACATCCACCTTAATTTGGTCCTGCAGGGGACCATAAGCAACTATGCCAATGTGAGACTGAGTTGCTTGGGGTCCACCAGTGAAGTTGATACTTGGAGCCCACCAGTGGAGTAGATTCTTAGGGCCCACTAGTGGAGATGATTTTTTGGGGGTCTACAAGTGGAGTTGATTCTTGGAGCCCACCAGTGGAGTTGATTCTAAGGGTCCCACCTTACAGCTACTGAACATGAGCCATATAATAACATTGAAGGGGGAAGCAGACAAAAACAGTAGGCATCTCGGGGGGTTCATCATATTTATTTTGACAGTTTTAGAGGATCTCTTGCAGTAAGAATATGGTTACGCACAGTGATGGGTTCAATGTATTCCCATTCAAGAGGGAACAGCACAGCACAGCCCAGCCACTGCCACCACTGCCTTCCAGCACCTTTCACCTCTTCATGACTTACACTTTACCTCTAGCTTTCTGCCTCTCTTTCTCTGCCTTCCTCCTTAAAAAGCAGCCCCAACCTCACAATGCCCAAGAACCCACCACCTGTTCTAGAATATCTACAGTTGAAACCAGAAGTTTACATACACTATATAAAGAGACACATATGCATGTTTTTCTCACTATCTGACATGAAATCAGAATACACCTTACCCGTTTTAAATGCCAGAATAATGAGAAGCGATAATTTTTTACGTATAATAGGTTTTTATTGAAACACTTTTTCATACACATATAACAAAGATACAGGTATAAGCATTACACTGTATGTACGAGAAACAAATCTGTGAGGGTCAAATCGTCATGTAGGCCTTTGATACTGAGAAGCGGTAATTTTTTAAGGAATTTTTTATTACTTTCTGCAAAGTCAAAAGTTTACATACATTTCATTAGTATTTCGTAGCATTGCCCTTAAAGGGGTTGTATCGTTTGAACTGTTCGGGCTCTTCAACTAATTCTCTGAAATTGAATTTGAAATCCAGGGACGAGTCTCTCCTCTCAGGAGGTGTGTCTCTCCTCCTAGGAGGCGTGTCTCTCCTCACTGAAGACCTGTGACATCATCACTCTGACTGTGTAGTGGAAGCAGAAGGGTGTCTGCAGAGGACAGCTATACAGCCTCCTGCATACTTGTCACCTGTCTGCAGAGCTTCAGGCTCAGCTTGGCTATAAGCAGTTATACAGTCAGCCTGAACTGATGAGACATGTGAGGAGTGTACACTGCCCCCCTTCCCTTCCCCTCTGTTTCCAGGCAGCAGACTGGGTTATATAGAGCAATGCAAACTGCCCTCCCTTCCCCCTCTCCCCATGTTAACAGGCAGGAGACTCTAAGACTCTGTTATATAAGGGATCTCTGACTTAAACAGGCAGTCATTACCCAGATCATTCACCCTAGAGCTGGGAGATATTTATAGAGCAAGCAGACCTTGGTTTTAACTATCGATTTTAACAGCTCAGAGGGGAGAAAACACAGAGTGTGCAGGCAGCCAATCACAGCACAGGGGGGCGTGGCCGGGGCTGGATCCAGCCAGGGGGCATGTTCCAACCAGCAGCAGCAGAATACAGATTTACAGAAAAGCTCATATCTGCTAAACCACGTGACTGAGGTAATGCAACCCAATTACAAAAGTGCTTATTTTTACTGTCCCCATAATCTGAGACATGATGTTTGTAGTGATACAACCCCTTTAAACTGTATGACTTGGGTCAATTGTTTTGGATATCCTTCCACAAGCTTCTCACAGTAGTTGGTAGGAATTTTGGCCCATTCCTCCTGACAGAACTGGTGTAACTGAGCCATGTTTGTAGATCGCTTTGCTCGCACCTGCCTTTTCAGTTTTGCACATACATTTTCAATAGGACTGAGATCAGGGCTTTGTGATGGTCACTCCAAAACATTGACTTGGTTATCCTTAAGCCACTTTGAAACCAGTCTGGCAGGATGCTTTGGGTCATTGTCCATTTGGAAGACCCATTTCCACCCAAGCTTTAACTTTCTGGCTGATGTCTTGAGATTTTGCTTAAGTATTGTCACATAATCCTCTATCATCATGATGTCATCTGTTTTGTGAAGTGCACCAGCCCCTCCTGCAGAAAAACAGCCTCACAATCTGATGCTCCCACCCCCGTGTTTCACAGTTGGGATGGTGTTCTCAGGCTTCCAAGCTTCTCCCTTTTTTCCTTCAAATATAACGATTTTCATTATGGCCAAACAGTTCAATTTTAGTTAAGTCAGACCACAGGACAAGTCTCCAAAAATGTAGGTCTTTGTTCCTGTGTGCATCTGCAAACATTAGTCTGGCTTTTAGATGCTTTTATATTTGAACCAGGTGAGGGCCTCATTTTCTTTTTTGTGGTGTATTTATAAAGTACACAACCCAAAGAAGATCCTGTCCTCATCATAGAAAGTGATTTCTAGTTCCCAGCAGCTTTCTCATGGTTATATGTGAGAACTTGCTTTATTCTTTGCTTCACTTTCTTTAATCTTCATTTTTATATATGGAGTAATGGCTTCTTCCTGGCAGAGTGGCCTTTCAGTCAATGTTGATACAGTACTCGTTTCACTGTGAATAATGACACAATCTTACCAGCTTCTGCCAGGATCTTCACAGGGTCTTTTGCTTTTGTTCTTGGGTTGATATGCACATGTCAGACCAAAGCACATTCATCTCTGAGACATAGAACCCATCTCCTTCCTGAGTGGTGTGATGGCTGGACATTCCCATCTTGTTGGTACTTGCATATAATTGTTTGCACAGATGAACAAGGCATTTTCAGTTATCTGGAAATGGTACCCGAGGATAATCCAGACTTGTGCAAGTCCACAGTTCTCTTCCTGATATCATGGCTGATTTCTTTAGAATTTCCCATGATTTTAGACACAGAAGCAGTGTGTTTCTAGTGTTTATCAAAATACATCCACAGATGTGTCTCTAATTAACTCAGCTGTTGACAAAACCTAAAAAAAACACTCCAATTTTTTTGGACATGTTCACAGCACAATGGCTGGACCAAACTGAACCCAGAAGCTGGCAACTCTGGCCTTTATGCTAACGCGTGAAGAATTAACAGGTGCAGCTAATTGCTTGAGCAAAAGCTCACATACCCCACTGCTAGGCGAACAATTAGATAAAAAACTGCACACCAACTTGACGCCTGTTCACACCATCATGCAGAAAAGCCGCAGTATAATGCATGGGGAGATTGCACAAATGCAAAAATACCAATAAAACAACCACTCACACACTCTCAATGCATGAGGGAGGTGGTTGCTGGTACTACAATTGCATATAATTAGGTGATACAGAAGGGTGCCATAAATACAGATACATGTGGTGCACCATGCTGGCTTACAACCTATTAGTGACACCCATACTATTAGACAAGGCGGGCTGCTCAGCACTTTCTAGGTGTCCAACATAAAACACAGGTCAGATATGACGTTTTAAATTGTGATTTCTCACCTCTGTCTACAAGTGTCACCTGCTGCAGGGGTGTCACAAGGGGGCCTTATTTGTTCTGTGTCCATGAGATTGGGGACGACTGCCCAGGTGGTAGGCTTGGGATCCCTTACTGGAGTTAGTAATTTGCTATAGATAAAGGCTCTCCTGTTAATAGGTGGTGCTCCACCAGACTTGATAATAGAAAGGGAGTTATTCCCTCTTTCAGAAGCAAAAAGGGTTAAATGATGAGGCTAGAGATCAGGTTTTTAAATAGTGTGTACAGAGGTTAAGAGTTATATATAATAAAAGTTACGTTTTAGTGTTTAACAGATAGAGAACTGATAGAGTTTAAGTTTGCCTACGGCAAAATAGTAAATATAGCAAAACAAAACACAGGCACCCTCTGCTCCCCAGCACTGTTGAGCAGATAAAAAATATGACATACTGGAAAAATGTTAAATATGAGGTATTAGTTGGTGCAGGGGCCCAAATACACAAGCTCACAAGCCTCGTCAAGGCTCCTCATATCTTGTGAGTCCCTACACTAACAATTTGTAGAAAAACATGCAAAAAATGGGACATTTTTGTTTTGTGTTGGACACCTAGAAAGTGCTGGGCAGCCCACCTAATCTAATAGTATGGGTGTCACTAATCGGCTGAAATCCAGCATGGTGCACCACACGTATCTGTATTTATGGCACCCTTCTGTATCGCCTTATTATATGCAATTGTAGTACCAGCAACCACCCCCCTCATGCAGTGAGAGTGTGTGATGTGTTGTTTTGTTGTATTTTTTGCATTTGTGCAATCTCCCCATGCATTATACTGCGGCTTTTCTGCATGCTGGTGTGAACAGGTGTCAAGTTGGAGTGCAGTTTTTCATCTAATTGTTCCCCTAGCAGTGGGGTATGTGAGCTTTTGCTCAAGCAATTAGCTGCACTTGTTAATTCTTTCCCAGTTAGCATAAAGGCCAAAGTTGCCAGCTTCTGGGTTCAGTTAGGTCCAGCCACTGAGCTGTGAACATGCCCCAAAAAATTGGAGTGTTTTTTGAGTAAGTAATGTCCCATTTTTTGTATGTTTTTTCTGACAATAAACCTATGCTTCCAAAGACATGACATCATCATATGGGTGGTCCCATATTGGTTAAAGGCATAGTAATCCTAGTGTATGTAAACTTTTGACTTTTGCAGAAAGTAATAAAAATGCCTTAAACCATTCTCTCTCTCATTATTTTTGGCATCTGGCAAATATAAATAATTTTGGTTCCTAATTGACCTAAAACAGGTAAGGTTTATTCTGATTTCATGTCAGATAGTGAGAAAAACATGCATATGTGTCTTTTTATATAGTGTATGGAAACTTCTGGTTTCAGCTGTATCATAGTTAAGAATTTCTCCAAGCAAACCTGGATTTTCAAATTTAGCCAGTTAGGCACCTTTTCATTTCCATGCCTCCCACCACTCATAGGGACGTTTTAGAATTCCCATTTTCATATACCTTATTATAAAATTTAGCTATCATTGAGTTTGGTCCTCTGTTGAGGATCCTAATTTTTTGGGCAGAGTGGAAAGCAAGTATAAAGAGTGTCTCACACTCTGAAGAACCTATCCTGTCCTTTACTACACAAATAGCCCATTAATTTAAATGGGCTCTGTGTAATACCCAATTTATCCTGTAGTGGTACTTCAGGGAAATTGTACACTTACTGCCAGCTTTCCCCACAAATTACAGCTGATTGCTGGGATTTCCTGTAAGGTAACAATATGACCAGCCTTTTTTTAAAAAAAAAAAAAAAAAAAAAAAAAAAGACCCTTCTAACAAGTAGGGATTGTTCAAAGTGGACAAAATGTCATATACAGCAATATATGAACTATATAGAACTAAAGTAGCAGCATAATTTATGCCTGTCCAACCTCCAAGGACTTGAGGTTTATCTAGGGGGTCTTTGGATGTATGGAGTAGGGGAAATACTCTGTTTTTAATTCTATAAGGAGAAGAAGTATTGGTATTGATAGCATTTGAACAGGCTGTATAAAAAAACAACTGGAGCACCACATAAATATGGTGCACAATGCTCTTACCATTTATCTCATTCACATTATGCCATTTTTTTTACAGGCACAGTGGGCGGTTACACCAAATTTATTATTGACTTTGACCATTTTTTTGCATAAAACTTCTGTACATGTGCACACATGGACAAAATTGTTGATGTAAGCGGTGTCTTTTTGGGTCATTATCCTGTTTGAAGACCCATGACCTGCGATTAAAACAAAGCTTTCTCACACTGGGCAGTATATTTTCCTTCAGAATTCCTTGAAAGTCTAGAGATTTCATTGTACCCTGCACAGATTGAAGACACCCTCTGCTAGATGCAACAAAGCAGCCCCAAAACATAACTGAGCCTTCTCCATGTTTCCCAGCAGGTACAATGTTCTTTTCTTTGTATGCTTCATTTTTGTGTCTGTTAACATAGATCTCACGTGACCAAAAAGCTCCAGTTTTGTCTCATCTGGTCAAAGGAAATTCTCCGAGGAGCTTTGTTGATTGTCAGTATGCAATATGGCAAAGTGACGGATGGGGGGATCTGATGATGACATAACTTGATCTTCACCTCTAATTTCTTTAAAAAAAATTCTGAGCTCCTTAGTTACCATTCATATTGTCTGTCGCTTCAATTTGTCATAAATTTTCGAGGTTAGACCCTAAACTTCTGCATAATATGTGCAACTGTAATAACAGGAATAACAAGCTATTCAGAAATGGTTTTATAGTTTTTTACACAAAACAACAAAATCCAAAATAATACCAGGGCTGGACATACCCAAAAGGTACATAAGCTAGTGATTCTCAAAAAATATAGCACAAAAACACACCTTATAAATCACTTAGCAACTAGATACATAAAAACAACTTTTATTAGAATAATAGATAAAATATTACACTAGCCCTATAACAACCCTCCCAAATCTAACGAAACCCTACCCTAACCAAGACACATGTAAGGTACTCGCCCCAATAAGGGCGCCCCTACCCGGAACCTGTCCCTCACTGACAGTCCCTACTAAACCCTACTAGATATCCTAATAGTGAATAAGCCACTAATAATAAGAGGCAATAACACAAAGTAGGGTAACTCCTACCAATGTGGATAAGAGAGATATCAGTGGGAATACCACCAAAATAACTATGCTTGTAATGGAGGTCACTATAATATGCACAACACGAGATATAAATACACCATCTCAAAGCTATTTACTAATGAAAATACCTCAAGCCAGAACAAAAACTGGATAAAGTAGCTATTAATAGCCCAAGCATAGAAGAAAATATGCAAACACGTACCTCATAGACTACAATGGACAAATGAACACCTATATAATGCTATGGTGTAAGATATAATTTAGATCCCAAAAAAAGAAGAAAGGAACGGGTGACACATAAAACACCCTCCCATATCGTGCTACAGTATCCCAGACCAACGCGTTTCCCCCTATAATAAGAAGGGTTCATCAGGGTCAATGGTTATAGCAAATATACATCCCAAAAAAACTGATATCCAATAGAATCAAAGGAGAATATAATACTCGCGTGTTTGACTCCGATAGTTCAGGTCCCCCATGTCATAGATGTTTGAGAGGGCAATGAGTTGTGGGAATCATCACCTTAAATAGTTCACCAATTATCAACAAAACATTACCTACTTCCGGACGCCAACACAATGTGCTCCCCTGGTTACCAGGGACGCCACCACCGGAAACATTTCAGAGTAAATCCCGGTACAATCCACACTTGCGTGAATCCATACCAAACCTCGCGATATCCGCGGCCATCCTTCCGCCAAAAGAAAGCGTCCCCAGTGGTATCCTAGCACCCTTCATGCTTAGTAACGCCGTCTACTTCCGGACGCCCAAACCATGTGCTTACCTAGCTGTACGGGACGCCGCTGCTAAGGTATAGTCGGCGCATGCGTGAATTGATGTTAAATATCATGATGTCCACAGCTCAAGGAAAGAAACAGATTAAAATAGCACTCTCCATTCAGTACATATCTACCTACTACACCTAAACTGCTGTAACTCAATTGTCCCTAAAGTACACACCAGGACAAGATCACGCCAGTGACATCAGTCAATTCCCTTAAGCACACAAAATTTGATACCGCTAACGTGGTTTAATAAATATATATAGCTATAATATTACGGAAGAGATAAATAGCCCAGAATCATGATTCTCATCACTTTATTCCATATGATGTAATGGTACAACATTAATGTGATCCCCCAACATAACCAATAGATGCAAAATATCTTGAGATAAATTAAAGAGGATGTTAACCAGATATCAATCTATGTAATGAGTAAAAAATAAAAGATAGAGATAGAGAGAGAAGTTAGATAAACGGGATAAATGACATCGTCTCATTCAGGCCCCCCGGCTTCAGTGTTCTCATCTGATAAATCCAGAAAGTCTCTCTTTGAAGAATTTTTCTTTCAAAATCACCCCTCCTAGGACTCTTATGGGGACGTGGAACATGGACGAGATACACCTGTGGCGAGGCATGTAGTGGAAGTGCATGGTGGTGATGTGATGGTACTCTCCTTCTGGGTTTTGGAGGTTGTGAATAAGAGTCCTAGGAGGGGTGATTTTGAAAGAAAAATTCTTCAAAGAGAGACTTTCTGGATTTATCAGATGAGAACACTGAAGCCGGGGGGCCTGAATGAGACGATGTCATTTATCCCGTTTATCTAACTTCTCTCTCTATCTCTATCTTTTATTTTTTACTCATTACTAGATTGATATCTGGTTAACATCCTCTTTAATTTTATCTCAAGATATTTTGCATCTTTTGGGTTTATGTTGGGGATCACATTAATGTTGTACCATTACATCATATGGAATAAAGTGATGAGAATCATGATTCTAGGCTATCTATCTCTTCCGTAATATTATAGCTATATATTTATTAAACCACGTTAGCGGTATCAAATTTTGTGTGTTTAAAGGGAATTTTGACTGATGTCACTGGCGTGATCTTGTCCTGGTGTGTACTTTAGACAATTGAGTTACAGCAGTTTGGGTGTAATAGGTAGAATGTACTGAATGGAGAGGGGCATTTTAATTGTTTCTTTCCTTGAGCTGTGGACATCATGATATTTAAAAATCAATTCACGCATGCCCCGACTATACCTTAGCAGCGGCGTCCCGTACAGCTAGGTAAGCACATGGTTTGGGCGTCCGGAAGTAGACGGCTTTTACTAAGCATGAAGGGTGCTGGATACCACTGGGGACGCTTTCTTTTGGCGGAAGGAAAGGCGCGGATATCGCGAGATTTGGAAAGGATTCACGCAAGTGTGGATTGTCCCGGGGTTTTTACTCTGAAATGTTTCCGGTGGTGGCGTCCTGGTAACCAGGGGGCACATTGTGTTGGCGTCCGGAAGGTAGGTAATGTTTTGTTGATAATTGGTGAACTATTTAAGGTGATGATTCCCACAACTCATTGCCCTCTCAAACATATATGACAGGGGGGACCTGAACTATCGAGTCAAACACGCGAGTATTATATTCTCCTCTGATTTTTATTGGGGGTATCAGTTTTTTTGGGGTGTATATTTGCTATAAACCATTGACCCTGATGAACCCCTTTTTAAATTTTGGGGGAACGCGTTGGTCTGGGATACTGGTGCACGATATGGGAGGGTGTTTTATGTGTCACCCTTCCTTTCTTCTTTTTTTGGGATCTAAATTATATCTTACACCATAGCATTTATATTGGTGTTCATTTGTCCATTGCAGTCTATGAGGTACGTGTTTGATATTTTCTTCTATGCTTTGGGGGATTAAAAAGCTACTTTATCCATTTTTGGGTTCTGGCTTGAGGTATTTCATTAGTAAATAGCTTTGAGATGGTGTATTTATATCTCGTTTGTGCATATTATAGTGACCTCCATTACAAGCATAGGTTTTTTTGGTGTATTCCCACTGATATCTCTCTTATCCACATTGGTAGGATTACCCTACTTTGTGTTATTGCCTCTTATTATTAGTGGCTTATTCACATTAGGGTATCTAGAGGGTTTTTAGGGGGCTGTCAGGGGACAGGTTCCGGGTAGGGGCGCCCTTATTGGGGCGAGTACCTTACATGTGTCTTGGTTAGGGCAGGGTTTCGTTAGATTTGTGAGGGTTGTTATAGGGCTAGTGTAATATTTTATCTACTATTCTAATAAAAGTTGTTTTTATGTATCTAGTTGCTAAGTGATTTATAAGGTGTGTTTTTGTTTTATAGTTTTTACCTTTAACATGTTTGTCTATAATTATCTTTCTAATCTCCTGAGACAACTCTTAACTTCCTTTGGTCTAGGTTAAGTGTGGTACACACTATGATACCAAACAGCACAGTGACTACTTTTCACCTTTTATATAGGCAGGCTGACTGGCAATAAGTTTGAAGACACCTGTGATGCTAAAGACAGGACACACCTTAAATCCACATGTCCCTTTGGTCAAATTATTTTCAATCTTTTCTTGTTGTACCATCATTTTTGTCAAGACCAGTTTCATCAGTTTTTTGTTTTAGTTTTTTTGTTAAGCCAAAATTCAAACACAATGTCTCATTTAAATTAGTTTATTTTTAGTATATTGAATATTATTATTAGTTTTGACAGTTTCAAGTTATTTCAGTGTCCATTGTGGATTTTTCTTTCTTTAACAATACCATGAATTTTGTATGTGTGTAGACACCCTTTCGTTTGGTTATATTAGCTGTCCCACGTATTATGTAGTAGGCCATACTGATAATTTGCAATAATCGGGGTAAAAATAAGATTATTTAAAAGAAGGGATGGAAAAAAAAACATTTTTTTTAAATACAATTTGTTTCTCTTTCCTGGCAGATTGTCTCTTAAAACCACACTCACCATACAATGTCACAGTCACTGCTGATCTGCAGCTATGTTTGAGAAACCAACCATTAATCGACCTTTTTTACTTGTAAACCATCTATATTATGAAGTGCATGCAGTGTTGGTATAGTAGCCCACCTACAGTCATGCGGTACTACATGTTCATTATGTCTTTCTTTCCCCAGGTATCTTTGGTTATTAGAACTTTTTCATCAGTATTCTGCACCTATGCAACTTCTCCCATGTGGGAATGTTTTTTTCGTCCCACCTTGGAGCTGTGAGTATGGCCGTGTGTCTGTTATTTTAAATTAAATAAATTCCCATTTTTTTTGTGATTCTTTTTATAAATGTGCCAGGATGAGTGACTCCTTAAACCGGGTGAGGGGCCCCCCATTTCTTTTTTTGGTGCATTTATAAAGAACATGACCAAAAAAACCCTTCCTCTCAAAAAAAGGATTTCTAGCTCCCAGCGCTCTTCTCATGGTTATATTGAAAATTTGCTTTTTCTTTGCTTCACCCCTTTTTAAAATTTATTTTTTTATTATGTTGAGGGACATTTTTGGGTTTCAGAACAAATTACCAGTTTTTCATGATTATGGTTTCAACATATAATGATTTCTATACCTTTGGGTCCCTCAAACTAGTATATGTGACTGCAGTCTTAAAACCCCTACAGTTCTGCCAGCAGAGGCGTACATTCAAGAGAGGGGGCCGACATAGTAAACGTTTAATTGGCCACCCATTATGATGCTAGGTTTTGCAAGGAAATGACAAAAAGCATTCTCTTCCACAACTTCTACATTGAGCCAATTTTCCCTTGATCACGAAGAGTGTAGTTCCTCCAAAAAAGGTAGACCTGTGCCATTCAATAGCAAAGTGCACGAGAACTATCAACTTTTCTCCAAGAGCTCAATTACAGCATGATCTGTGATTATGGTACATATGCACTTAGGCACTTATTATATTTTGGATGTGTCTGTTAAAAAGCTTGTCGACTTTTTCCACTATCAATCGACTGAATTAGAAACACTGCCAAGGCATAAAAAAACAGCCACAATTTACGACTAGTTTAAGATAAAAATTTGTATTTATTTACAATGTTGCTTACATTTTAGGTATGTAAAATATGTATACTGTAGATGTGTACTACTGTATACCCTGTTTCCCTGAAAATAAGACAGTGTCTTATATTAATTTTTGCTCCTTAAGGTCTTATTTTCAGGGGATCTCTTGTTTTTCCATGAACAATTTATTTATCAATTCACATTTATTGTTGAACAAAAAATCAACATGTATTAATATACTGTAGTCCTGTCATCACAAACAAATTCCATCAAAAATTTCTTGTGACTATTTCCTATGAATTACAATTTATGGTACATTTACCAATCCTGGTATTTATGAACAAAAAGCAACATTTATTCAAAAACAGTCATCTTGTGGAACATCATAATAAGAGCCCGTGTACACTGCACGGTTTGTGTGCCATGCACACGGCTGCGGTGGCGACGGCATTTCACCGCGATGATCGGAGACAAGCCCCCCCCCCCTTCACTTTCACTTGCGCATAGTACGTCCGAAAACCGGACGGAAGATTCTGCATTTTCAATGTTTCTCGGGTGGCAGCCGGTTTGAAAAAACGGCGGGCGGAAAACCCGTGTAGTGGGGACTGCTGCGCGGGTTTTCCATAGAAGCCTGTTGTGCTCGTTTGCGGCCGGTTTTTTAGACGGTCTGCAAAACCGCAAACCCGTGCCGTGGGGACATGCCCTAACACTCCAAACCCTGAATTTCATGGTGAATTTCTTGAAGAATCATTGACTCCAATCTCTCATGTTTAGCAATAGCACTTTCATTAAATAAGCACCTCTTGTCCAGGTAAGATCTATCCAAATGATCTGCTAATGTTAATGTATGGTATGGGGGGGGGGGGGAGCTGTTGCAATGACCACTGCTAGGTCTTATTTTCAGGGGAGGCCTTATATTTCTAAGCTTGAAAAAAATTGCAGTAGGTCTTATTTTTGGGGGGATGTCTTATTTTTCGGGAAACAGGTTATGTATTATACATGTTGAAAATTATGCCCAAAGGTGAATGTACTTTTGCCTCAATTTGCTGTTCTTTAATTTAAAATAATTCTGGTTTTAAAATGATATTTGATTGGCAACAGAAACCGCTGTGTATCAGAAGTGATCACAATTGTAAAATAATCAAACATAGCTCAGTAATACAAACTATAGTTCAATAATAATCCACCCTGTATAAGCAGACGTAGTGTCATGCTGTTCTCTGATGTTACAGGATAACTGTATCTGCAATGTGCTTCATGGATTTTAGCAGATTTCCTCTCGACACCCAGAACTGTTCTCTGGAACTGGAAAGTTGTAAGTAGGTTTCCATATTACTTTACAGACACCTTTATTGATGAATTAAAAATGATAACATATGTTAATATAATTGCTGTTCATACAGAAGAGAAACGTGAAGCTCTTCAGCCTCAAAGCAGAATCTGTAACAGGGCCTTCAATTAGCACTGGTCTACTGATATGGACGAAGGGACCTTTTGTGCCCTCTTCATGGCTAACCATTGCAACCCCTATAATTACTTACGTTCCTAAATTTTTATCAATAACGTATGAGCCAGTTACAAAGAGCTTATGATAAGCATTGGAAATATAACTTGAATCTCCTGGGCCCCAATGCAAAAACTATAACAGGAACCCCAACAACCATGCTCCATTTGTAATACTGGTGCCTCTCCTTGTAGTAGAGGGGTAACTGCTACCTCTGCAATCCCTGTAGCTATGACCTTAATTAACAAATACAGAAGTTGGAAAAGGAAAAGAAAAGGGTATGTGTGCATATGAGCAGCATGGTGGCTCAGTGGGGGCAGGGATTGCTGTTTAGCGCTGCGGAATAGCTGCGGAATATGTCAGTGCTATATAAATGAATAACATAGAAGGTTGGGTCAATGCATATTTTTTCAGTATGCATATGAGTGAGCTACATATATACAGACTTGCAACAATATAAAGTATGGGAGTCCTCCAACCTATTTGATGAGGTAGCGGCTGGCTACTGTATCCAGGCAAATAATTAATTGAGAGATGGTGGGGCATTTGCACAGCTCTCTCTATTCAATTCAATGGGAGTTATGGAAACAGCCCCGAAACTATGCTGGCCGCCTTGCTATTCAAGTCAGGTTTGGGGTAACTCTATGCTTCACAGGGGCGTGGGTCTGCGAGGTGAGTCTCACAACTATTAGACATAAATATAGATCAAATCCTGTAGATATAGCATAAATGCGTAAGCTCGGAATACCCCCTTTTTTTTATAAACATAATTTTTATTAAATTTTACAATAACAAAAACATATAATAACTGTCCAATAGATGAGATACCACTTGATACACAAAGAAATAATATAAGGCACCATTAGTACAGATAAGAAAAGTACTAAGCAATGAAAGTACAAAATAGCACTAATGAAATACTTTGGTATATTAATAATAAGGATGAAGCAACAAGATGGCTCCATCTTCACTAAAGAAAGAAAACAAAAGATAATAATAATAAAAAAGAAAAAGTAGACCCCCCCCCCAAAAAAAACCCCAAAAAAAACAACAACACAGAACAGTGGTACCCATATGCAGATATGTATAAGAGACATAATCACATACACCTATGTAATCAAGTATGGTCTGGAATAAAAGGTGAAAACAAATACTGTGCTGATACAACGCTGCAAGATCACCACACGGCCCCCGCCCAGTAACACCCGAGGGAGAGAAATAGATAGAGGACAAATTCACCCCCAACTCTGATGCACAGCTACCAAGGGAGTATCCAGGGCAAGGTGTCAGGATATGGCTGAGGTAAAGCTCCCCTGTTATGGGATACAGACATCCAACGCCCCCAGAGCGTCTGCTAGTCGAGAGGAGAGATACCAGGATTTGTAGACAAACGGCTGCATGAACTCCTGGGGGGTGCAAAAGTTACCTATAAACTCCTGCCATTTGTTGAAAAATTTAGAGCATTGGGTTTCTTTAGTCCTGATAATGTCGATTCTGTCCATTTCGAGATGATGTTTTACCACCTGGATCACTTCCTGCAATGTTGGGACGGTTGGTTCCAACCATTTGGCCAGGAGGCTTCTTTTAGCCGCTAATAAAAATATATGCAGAACTGAGTGGTTCCTAAAATATTGTGGTAAATTATGGAACAGGAGCTGTGTTGGCTCTAAAGTTAAATGACACCGAAACCTAAAATTCAGAGTTTGTATGACTGTCTCCCAGAACTTCGTGGTTTCCACACAGGTCCATATACTATGGACAAAATCCGTGCGGGGGGTGCCACACTTGGGACAGGATGTCAAACGGTCTGGACAAGCTGGATGGGGGGAAATATTGAAGCCATAAATTGCAGAATGGGCAATTCTAAAGAACGCGTGGAATACCCCTTTAAAATGTCATACAGTGTTTTAAACCATTATGTGACTTGATATGGTTTATCTTGCCTTTGGGTCTGGCAAAAGGAACAGGATGCCACTGCTCTAACCCCTGGATGGAGTTGCTGGTTATAAGGATGGGACTGATTATTAAAAAGTAAAGAAAAATATTCAGAGAGTTTCAAAGTGTATTAAGCAAGTGGTGTTTAAGATGACCTTGTTGTCTAAACTTCTTTACTAATTTCAAACATCCCCCATTGCCTTACTCTTCCACAGTGTCAGACGAGTGTGCCTGGGGCAAACAAGTGTAGTTGATTCTTGGTGCCCATCTGTGGAGTTGATTCTTGGTGCCCATCTGTGGAGTTGATTCTGGGGCCCACCACTGGATTGGATTCTTGGGGCCCACCAGTGGATTTGATTCTTGGGGCCCCACCAGTGGATTTGATTCTTGGGGCCCACCGGTGGATTTGATTCTTGGAGCCCAGCAGTGGATTTGATTCTTGGGGTCCTCCGGTGGAGTTGATTCTTGGGGCTTAGCAGTGGAGTTGATTCCTAGGCCCACCCTACAGCTACTGTACACAATTGCATATGAATCTTGCACTCTGCCTTTTACTTTCTGGCTTTTTTTCTGCCTTTTACTCTGAAAAACAGCACAAGGCTTGCCCTTCTCAGAGGCCCACTTTGCCCACCTCAGGTTTCCCCTGCTCCCCTGTGGGCCAATCCAACAGCCCAAGGCTTGCCCTTCTCAGAGGCCCACTTTGCCCACCTCAGGTTTCCCCTGCTCCCCTGTGGGCCAATCCAAGCCTACTCCTCCGTAAGCTAAAGCCTTTGCAGGAAGTCATGTTGAAGTTTATGTGGGTGGCAAAACCAGTAGAAACAATTTTGCATCTCTAATATGTGACTAGATAATTGCTGGGGAAAGAGAAAGAACTGTCTCCAAGCACGTGGTAAATTATTTGGGGAAGAGCAGCCAAAACATCCATACATACATCATATAGAGAGAAAAAACCTATTTTGGTACCACACCAAATATATTACTCTATAAATTAAGCCCTTCACGGTCTTATTTTTGTTGGTGACACCAATACTTTAGGATTCCTCCCATACATGTACTGGACTGGCCTCTTTATTCTTGGGCAGCGATCAGAGCATTGAAGCAATCAGTCCTCTCATTAGATATTTAATTAGTTCCCCTGATAAATGTCCTCAATGTGTCCCCTAGAGTCAAAATACCTTCCAGGGTGCTCCCTTATACTCTAACTGCATTTCAATGTCTCATAGTGCAACAGTGGAAACAGACACCTCCGGTATAGAATATTTGCTGTACGGTGATTAGAGCATCTCACTGCTATGCTCGAAAACCAATCAGATCTATTTGAGAACATATATGAATCCTGGGATTAATTCTGGGCTCTGGTATCCCTATCCCCTGATACTACTGGTACTAGCCTCTTTTAGAGATGATTTATCAAATTGCCTGTTTCCACTTGCCTATCCTCCCTCCCTTTTTATGTTTCCATCAAGTGACTGCAGGCCAATGATTTGGGGAGCTCGGGCTCTTTCAGTACAAGTGTAAAGTGGTTTCCATGTTACTTTTTAAAAAAGAATTCTAAGCTACTGCTGCAATAACATTAAAAAGTATATACTCACCGTCCAGCACTGACACTGCCAACTCACATCCAGCTGCTGCAAACGACTTGCAACCGCTGCAACCAATCAGTGACTTCAGTGATCACATCATTCCCTTGAAATCATCGCTCAGGAACTGACTGCTGTGTGAGTGGTGATGTCAAAAGAATAACATATGACTGCTGAAACCAATGACTGACTGCAATGGTCATGCAAGGTTAACAGCAACCAAATGTAAACAGACAGCAGGGTCAACACCAGCAACATCAGTTCTGTATCTGCAATGAATGCCAATATAAGTATATATTTTTTCATTTTACTATTATGGAAATAGTTTAAAACTAATTTTAAAAAAATTACACAGGACGACCCTTTCAAGCTTGTGGCTCTGAGACAAAGAGGGCATAATTAGGATGTCAGTGGCAAAACGCATTGCAATGATGTTACTGTGCTACGTCACCTGTGCCATGCCACTGAAGTCTTCAGAGCACCTGGTATCCTGTAGGCTGGAGACAGGATGAAAGTCATCGTGGAAGTTTTATTTTTTTATAGGAGTGCAAAAGGAGTACTGTTATTGAGTGTGTGGGGGGGTGAAGGGGCATTACTACTGAGTGGAAGGTCAAAACTGGGCACTATAGCTGAGAGGGGCGCAAAGGTTTCATTAATATTTAGATTTCTTGACGGACAAAAAATGAGGACCAGCAGCATCAGAACTAAAACAGATTAGCAGGTGCTGACACATCTTGGACAACATGTTCTTATTCATAGCTAATTAACAAATGCTTCTATTCCTTTTAAAAACATCCGGGGAGAGAAAACGTAAGAAACATAGACCAATGAAATCTAAACATTGTGATCTCGTCCTCACCCCGATCAGAACATACATTTAAAAGCAAATACAGTGGAGAAAATATTTGATACACTGGCGATTTTAGGTTTCGACCTACAAAGATTGGAGAGATCTGTCATTTTTATCATAGTTACACTTCAACTGTGAGAGAGAGAGAATCTAAAAAAAAAATCCAGAAAATCACTTTGTGTGATTTTTAAATAATTAATTTGCATTTTATTGCATGAAATACAATATTTGATCACCTACCAACCAGCAAGAATTCTGGCTTTCACAGACCTGTTACTTTTTCATTAAGAAGCCCTCCAAGGTTGACCAAGTTTGCACACTTCAGCAGGGATTTTGGCCCACTACTCCATAAAGATTTTCTCCAGATCTTCCAGGTTTCGGGGCTGTCGCTGCGCTACAGTGAGTTTCAGCTCCATCCCAAGATTTTCGATTGGGTTCAGGTCTAAGGACTGGCTAGGCCACTCCAGGACCTTGAAATGCTTCTTAGGGAGCAACTCCTTAGTTTCCCTGGCTGTGTGTTTTGGGTCATTGTCCTGCTGGAAGACCCAGCCACGACCCATCTTCAATGCTCTTATTGAGGGAAGGAAGTTGTTGGTCAATATCACGCGAAACATGGCCCTACCCATCCACCTTCCAATACAGTTCAGTTGTCCTGTCCCCTTATGCAGAAAAGCACCTCCAAAGTATGATGTTTCCACCCCCATGCTTCATGGTTGCGACTGTGTTCTTGGGGTTATACTCATCCTTCTTCTTCCTCCAAAAACGGCGAGTGGAGTTGATACCAAAAAGTTTTATTTTGGTCTCATCTGACCACATGACCTTCTCCAATGTCTCCTTTGGATCTTCTAGATGGTAATTGGTGAACTTCACACGGACCAGGACATGTCCTGGTGTGAGCAGGGGGAGCTTGTGTGCCCTGCAGGATTTTAATCCATGATGGCATAATGTGTCACTAACAGTAATCTTTGAGACTGTGGTTCCAGCTCTATTCAGACCATTGACCAGGTCCTCCCATGTAGTTCTGGGATGATTCACGACCTTTCTCAGAACCATCCTGAGGTGAGATCTTGTATGGAGCCCCAGACCGAGGAAGATTGACAGTTATCTTGTGTTTCTTTTATTTTGTAATAATTGTGCCAATAGTCGTTGCCTTCTCACCAGGCTGCTTGCTTATTTTCCTGTAGCCCATCCCAGCCTTGTGCCGGTCTACAATTTTGTCCCTGGCGGCCATAGACAGCTCTTTGGTCTTGGCCATAGTGTAGAGGTTGGAGTGTGGATAGGTGTCTTTTATACAGATAATGAGTTACAACAGGAGCAATTAATACAGGTAATGAGTGCAGAGTAGGAGGGCTTCTTAAAGAAAAACTAACAGGTCTGTGAGAGCCAGAATTCTTGCTGGTTGGTAGGTGATCAAATACTTATTTCATGCAATAAAATGCAAAATAATTATTTAAAAATCATACAATGTGATGTTCTGGATTAGTTTCTGTCTCCCACAGTTGAAGGGTAACTACGATAAAAATTACAGACCTCTACATTCTTTGTAGGTGGGAAAACTTGCAAAATCGCCAGTATATCAAATACTTATTTTCCTCACTGTACATATGGCAAAAGAACATCCACATAATAGAAAACAGAAGAGATATTATTCAATATTCATGCAATATATCTTTCCTAATGTTGTGACCATTAGGAACTCTTATATCGAGTAAAAAGATCCAGCGTGACTCTCCACTCAGTAACTTTTTGTGCAGATCCAGTCCCCTTTCCGATCTGATAACCTTATCTATACCCATGAAAGAAAAGGCACTGGCTTCACCTGCATAACATTCTAAGAAGATGCATGATACCATTGAGGATTTAAATGCATCTGTGGCACAACGGGAAGACATACTGTGTGTGGGGGTGCCGAGAATCTCACTTACTGTGTGGGGCCTATAGGGGCACAAAAGGGGCTACTATTACTGTTAGAGACATGAAGGATTCCACTGTTGCCATCTTGAGCACTATTACCATGCAGGCACTATTACCATCTGTTGCACAATTGATGGGGATAGTGTAGGAGTGGAAGGTAGAAGAAAAGAGAACGGGCAGATGTGTCTAGGCAGCAAATTCTGCAGAGACATGCCATGCCTGGAAGCAGTCTTCATGGCGCTCTGAATAAAATGAAGAAAGTGAAAAACTCCAATCAAAGAAAAGCTCACCTATAGGGCCTGTGTACAGCTGGTACCTACCACAGTATGGTGGTAGTATGTGTATAGTGTATTTTATTCAGTAACAGTATGGTGGTAATATTCAGTCACTATGTAGTAATTTATGTGGTCATGGTCTTGCAGTATTATTTAGCCTGTATGTAGTGTTATTATCAGTAATAATGGTCTTTGTATAGTGTGTTTTATTTACGAACAGTATTATGGTACTATTTAGGCACTATGTAGTGGTTATATATCTGGTTATGGTCTGGCAGTATTATTTAGTCTTTATGTAGTATTGTTAGCAGTAATGTTGGTCTTTTTATAGAGTTTTTGATCGGTAACAGTGTGGTAATATGAATTCTATCTGCTCCTTCTATAGTGGAATAATTTGTTAAATGTATGGCTGTATTATCTACGGATATACTATTATACACAGAATAGTGCTTTTGAAGAGGCAAATTAGATGTGCCTTTATCCCAGTTGTATGTTGTAATTTTTATTTTAATAGAGGTAGTACAAAACATGCTTTGGGGCTATTGCCCAATTTTAAATACCTTAGCATGGCTCTCAGCAAGCACCATTATCATGCTATTGTGATAACTTATATGTCTATGGTCTAATCATTTTGCGATCTGGTTTGGGATATAAATGAATTTAGGGGTCTGGGATAGCATGTTAGTTTCTAGTTGTTTGTTATGCTATTCTGAAAGCCACAAGGCCTTAAGGCCCAACTTGTCAGCCTAGTTGTGGATCTTTTTTATGCAACTTGGCAGAAAAGTGAATCCTTGCCTTACTTTTTCACATAGAGCTGGTGAATGTCCATGTTTGGGGGAGGGGTGTATTCAAATATTTGCTAGAGGACATATCCTTTTCTAGTTTTGCTCCTGTTTTTTTTTTTTTATTATTATTTTTTTTTTTTTTTTTTTTTACGAAAACAGAGCGAAAGAGAGGAAAGGAGAAAGAAGAAGGAAAAAAAAAAAAAAAAGGAGGGGGAGGAGGGGAACCTCCACAGTCCATCGGACCCCGGGTGAGCAGCGAGGTAAAGTAGAAATAGGGCCAGCAAATGAGGAGAAGACGATGTACGCCAAGGGCAGGGACCCAACCCACAAAACAATTAGCCCGAGAGGGCCCTAAAAGGCTGAGATGATTGATATAGGACCCAAGGGTTCCAGACATGAGAAAATCTAATGGCATCCTCGGGAGAGCGAATTGCTCCTGTTTTTTTTTAGATATTTCTCCTTTTCATCTTCTCCTTCCCCAATTCTTGCTTTTCATCTGTTAATATTAAAATGGAATTTTTGGGGATTGTGGGGGGAGAAGGGCAGTGGAAGACGGTTTGGAGGGACCTGGAAACAATTCTTATGTAGCTGAATAATCATATACTCTGATTGTTCTGTATATACTCTATATGCCCTTCCTCGTGTTTGAGTCTGGAATTACTATATGTAAGCTATAATTACACTTCAAGCTGTTTGTTGTTGCTTTTCTGTTCTTCTCTTCTTTTACTGTAAAATTCTCCAATAAAAATTACCGTTAAAACAAGAAATCGAAAAAAAAAGACAAAAAATAAAACAGAAACAAAAGTCTAAAGATAAGAGACAAGTATAGTGTTTATTTCCTGCTATGATTCAGCGGAGAGGGGGCAGTAAGTAATGGCCTCATTGAGGTTTGCTATGACTGGGTAAAGCTTATTTCCCCTAGTCATCTGGGATTAATGTGGCCCATTTAATAATAACTGTTTCTATTTATACACGCTGGCCACATTAAATCATGGCACTAATGTAATCTATCCGGAATACAGTGGGTTAAATCTAAGCACATACCAAATCTAATTTAAAGAGCTGGAAAACATCTTCATTTCCACTGAAACTAAAGCAGCTCAACAAACCACAGCACTGAGATTGTTCATTAACTGGTATGCATATGACCAAGATCTCAAGTTTTGTTTTCTTCCTTTGATGTTTCTTTTGGTGCATTTTTGCTGCATTTTTCAGTAAATGGAACGTCATTGTATTTCATGTTCTTGTTGAGGCCTTACTCATCAAAATACACACAATACTCATCAACAAAGCTTCAAAAAAACATGCATCATTTGGGGCATTTTTAGCAAATCCCATTTACTTACCAAGTAAATTTTGCACGTAAAGCATGAATTTCATGAATTTTGCACAAATCATTGACATGCAATTCCTTTTTTTTATGTGTTGTGTAACGCATCAAAGAACACATGAAAAAACAGCACCATGTGCCATAAGGACGATGTATGATTTTGTTTGCATGCATTTGTAGCGTAGAATGTGCCTGAATCTATGAACCTGTTCTACTCGGGTCATAGATTTAGCGCCTTCTAGCTACTAAATGACACTTCAGGCTCAGGTAAACCACTTCCAGCAGTAATGGATTTGCCGTACTAAAGCTATAAATGTGTAGCTTCGTACAGTTGTAGTGTGACACGCCTCCAGCACGCCCCCGATCTCAGGCGCATTACAAAGTGCAAGGGGGCTCTGTAAAGCACTTGATATTGGAGTGCGCCTGGTGAAAAATATATGGTAAACAGGGCTGCGCCAGTTTTCGGGCTAAAAAGGGCCCCGTTCATACATGTCGCCCTAATTGCGTGCATTCCTTTGGAAACAATGGGAAAGTATTGTTACATTCTTTGATGCATATCAAGGTGTATAAAGTGCGTGTAAAATGTGCATTTGGCGCATCACAGTAAGAGTCAAAAAACATTGTATGAACCCAGCCTTTTAGTGATATGTGTACAGTTGAAAACTTTGGCAGCATAACGAGTCAATTGACAGATCCTATTAATTTTTGTAGGATTTAGACTGATGCATCACTTCTGTCATGATCAGTTTTTCAGGTTTTTATTACTGAGAGGTCACTTGGTAACAAACTAAAAAAACTGATGGAAATTGATGTAGTCAGAGAATAAAGGAACATTACACATCACAGATTCCGGTCAGAACCTCCGACCCAAATTCAATCGGGAATGAGAGAAAAACAGTGCAGCATTTAGCATTAGTTTTTCTGATAAAAATTAACACCATGGCGGAAACCTAATGTTGAGGAAACTTTTGCTGTGCTTTTCTTCCCATGAAAACCTCAGAGACACCATTGATGTGATTGTCTCTGTAGCATCATGAGATTTGTCTGGTTTCCCTACAAAAATGTAAGACATAAAAAAAACTGAGGGTCACATATTTGTAATTTGTCCCACAATTGCTTGCAAACTTCACTGTTTCATTGTGCACAAGATCTGGCAAGATGCATCTCATTTAGACAGTTTGTATAGAACTAATGTAAATGACCGTGATATAACCTACCTTGGCCATGACTTCATTTGATCCTTCATAGATGCCTATAATGAGGATGACCTTATGTTGTACTGGAAGCGAGGAAATGAGTCCCTAAAAACCGATGAACATATTTCACTGTCCCAGTTTTTCATTGAAGAGTTCAGTGCATCTAGTGGACTGGCCTTGTACAGCAGCACAGGTAAGTACTGTTAGTAGGTGCAGTAGTAGGCATCTAGTGTCGGCCTTGTACAGTAGCACAGGTAATTACTGTTAGTAGTTGTGGTACTATGTAGTTAGTAGACTGCTCTTGTACAGCAGCACAGGTAATTACTGTTAGTAGTTGTGGCACTATGTAGTTAGTAGACTGCTCTTGTACAGTAGCACAGGTAATTACTGTTAGTAGTTGTGGTACTATGTAGTTAGTAGACTGCTCTTGTACAGCAGCACAGGTAATTACTGTTAGTAGCTGTGGTACTATGTAGTTAGTAGACTGCTCTTGTACAGCAGCACAGGTAGGTACTGTAGGTACTGTTAGTAGTTGTGGTACTATGTAGTTAGTAGACTGCTCTTGTACAGTAGCACAGGTAAGTACTGTTTTTTTTTTTTTTTTTTTAGTGTTTTTTTTTTTTTTAGTTGTGGTACTATTACGTAGTAGTGTGAGTTATGTGTTTGCTTCTTGTACAGCAGCACAGGTAGGTACTGTAGGTACTGTTAGTAGTTGTGGTACTATGTAGTTAGTAGACTGCTCTTGTACAGCAGCACAGGTAATTACTGTTAGTAGCTGTGGTACTATGTAGTTAGTAGACTGCTCTTGTACAGCAGCACAGGTAGGTACTGTAGGTACTGTTAGTAGTTGTGGTACTATGTAGTTAGTAGACTGCTCTTGTACAGCAGCACAGGTAAGTACTGTTAGTAGTTGTGGTACTATGTAGTTAGTAGACTGCTCTTGTACAGCAGCACAGGTAGGTACTGTTAGCATTTTCAGAAGTAAGCATCTAGTCAAAAGGTTCCACAATGTCCTTTCCCCTTCCTCCTCCCAGCACTCTGAGGGGAAAACTGGCAATTACTGTTCAGTTTTATCCTGCAGTGCCAGGAATTAATGTGAACCTTTCAGGTGGTTTATGCTGCACTATCTAAGAGCAGGATGTGATAGAAGGAGAGAAGCTGAGCTCTGTGATATATAGGTTTATATGATTTGAATTTGCTGCATTTCTGAATAGAAAACAGAAAAAATTTGAGAAAGTGGATGGGATAAGCAGGACTCCTATTGTCTCTTAAGGCTACATGGCAGTGGGGAAAAAATCGGACAAATAACCAAATGCTAAATACTGTATGTTCATAAAACTGAGTTTTTTGTCCACTGCCTGTAAAAAAGCATCTGAAAAAATATCCGCTAAAAAAACAGACATTTTTCTGTGTAGTAGACACATAGCCTAAGGCTAAGTTCACACGGCATAATTGCGGGAAGTAATTACGCCCCGCAATTATGCCGGGACTTCGGCAGCTCGCGGGGTGGGGGTGGGGGAGGGGGGTGGCGACCCGCCGGCCCCATAGACATTCATTAATGGCGGCGCGTATTCGCCGCTAGTAATTGACATGTCACTTATCTCCCCCCGCGGCGTATTGTCCGAGCGGGTAGAGAAGGCGTAATCCATAGTTCTCTATATATTTTACTCAGAAATGCTGCCCCAAATCATATAAATCTACATTTCACAGAGCTCAGTTTCTCTCCCTCTATCACAGAATGCTTTCAGAAAGGGTGCTTTCACACAGTGTTTTTGATGCGTTTTTTGTGCAGGAAGGCACACTAATTAATGCTGCACATTGCTGCACAAAAAAAAAAAATTCCAAAAATCGCGGTAAAAATCACGATTTCACGATGCCACGATTTTTGTGCAGCAATGTACAGCATTAATTGCTGTGCCTTCCTGCACAAAAAAAGCATAAAAAAACCGCATCAACAATGCACTGTGTGAAAGCACCCAAAGGGTAGCATAAACCACCTGGTTCCCTTTCAGCATTACAAGGTTATGGGTGTGTTCCCACGGCACAGGACAAATACCGGCGAGTTTGCCGGCAGGTATCTGTCCTGTTTTGCAGCCGTCCCCACGGCCGCGGGGGGGGGGGGACGGCTTTTCTCCGCGATGAGTGGAGAAAAGCCCTCCCCCTTCAAATTGGCTAGCACAGATTCCGTCCGGAAACCGGACGAAAGATTGTGCTTGCACAAAGTTTTGCCGCCGGACCGCGGGCGAAAAAAACGCCGGACGGAAAACCCGCGCAGTGGGGACTGCTACACGGGTTTTCCATAGAGCCCCATTGTGCTCATTTTCGGCCGGTTTTTCAGGCGGTCTGAAAAACCGCAAACCGGCTGAGAAACCGGCCG
The DNA here is from genome assembly GCA_025379985.1 of Phyllomedusa bahiana. NCBI lineage: Eukaryota > Metazoa > Chordata > Amphibia > Anura > Hylidae > Phyllomedusa > Phyllomedusa bahiana. The sequence goes on from JAODAL010041881.1 coordinate 35,266, forward strand.
AAAACCCTTGCCGTAGGGACATGCCCTATTAGTTACACCTATGCATTGTCTGTGTACTGCAGAACGGGACAGTTCCTCCAGTATGAAATATGCTATTTATAACCTCTATACCTTGGAGAAATACAATGTAGATATCCCTTAATAAAATTTAAGGGAAA
>JAODAL010041882.1:0-35420 GCA_025379985.1 Phyllomedusa bahiana
AACTCGGAAATTTGGGGCCCCCCACCATCTTTTGGGCTCCCCCAGTAGCCCAGCGAACTTCAACGGGTGGCAGAGTGCTGTCCAAAGGCCACCACCGTTGGTTCAGGGTCTCTCCAGGCCCTGCTGCTGCTGCTGGCTACTCCCCACCTCACTAGGTGGCTGACGGAAGCCTCATCATGACTCCAGACTTAGGTTGCTGCAGGGAGCTGGACTGCTCTGATCCCCCCACCTTCCCCCATCAGCCCGGGCAGTAGTACGGAACGCTGAAGAACCCCCCCGGTAAACCTGCAGAGGGGGGACATCCCACAAACAGGGGCCCAAACTGACTAGGGGGGTTTTTCCCTATAGAAATTTTGAGTTTTTTCCTCCCCTCAATACGGGGAAAAAGGCTCCCATTTTGGACCTAGCGAGGGCCAATAGGGGTGGAGAGCCAAAGTCATCCCTCTCCCGGGATGCTGACTATTCGGCTGTCACTACCCAGGCAAATCAGCATGCTGCGGGCCATCTGCACAAGTGACTCTGGGGGGCCCCCGCCTCCATCTCACTGTATACGCCAGGGGTTTTGGGGGTCATCTCCTCGTCTTCCCATCTCCATCACCTCCTCCAGCTCTACTGCTCCCCCCCTTTTGTCACCGGGGGTAAAAATCCACTCATTTCACCAGACAATCTTCACTCCAATGTCCCCCCCCTCCTCCTCCTCCATTCAGTCCCCCCGGGACCATATGGCCGCGAGATGTATCGCCACGTCTCCAGTCCCCTCCCAGACTATTTTTCACATCTGTTCCAGGACTAAGCAGGGAATGACTTTATTCATCCGTATCCTGGCGACTGACAAATAACTGGCCTCCTCGAAGGGCCCCTCAAAAAACGGCAGGTGTCACCATGAGCTGCCACTGCTGACATAAAAGTTACACGGGGGAGTACTCCGTCCGCCGGACATCAAAAATGGGTTAATGGCCTTTCTCGTTCATAAATTGGTTTAACATGTGCAACGGGAATTCCAATGATGGAAACATCGCAAACAAGGGTGTTGGGAGGCCGTTTCTGCCCCTAAACTAGAGGGGTTCCGGTTTTGTAAAGGATGAAGACATGTACTTTTCCGGCCATTTTTAAAATTTTCTAAATCGATGAAGACTTCAGAACCTTTTGACAACCAAATGAACACATCGCCAGCAGGGTCAGGGCCCAAACCCCTCGGTGCAGGCGGACACCATGTTCCTCCCATTGTCCGTCCCCATGTTTCCGATTTGCATTTGGGCGGGGAAAAGCCACACATCGATTTTTTTGCGCATGACCAGAGCATTTTCCCCCCGTGGATTTCTTTCGCCGGGGCAAGCCGGGTGTAAAACTGCGTGACCCCTGTGCCCACTCATGTGGATATAAGCAGTACTTGTGGGGGCTGAGATGGGGGGTGGTGAGGAGGAGGAGGCGGCATTTCCGGGAGCCCAGTTTGACAATGTGGAGAGAAAAGGGCATTCCTTCCAAGTTGTTGGTGCATGCCAAGACATTCCCCGTGGGCCGTAAAGGACATGTACTGGCCTGACCGTAGTTACAGCCCAACGCCCCTGCCGTCCCCTTGGAAAAAACCGATAAGCTCAAGGACGGCCCACCTTCTGTTCTACATTTTTATAAGGGGCTGGTAGGGCCTTTTGGAAAAAAATTACGGCTGGAACCTCCTCCCCGGACAAGCCTTTATTCTCTGAACGGGCAGATCAACCATTTTGAAAGGGGGGACTGCAACACCAACAACTTGGACAGAGTAGGGTTTTTTCTGCACCTTGGGATGGTTGGACCATACTGTTTGCTTTTTTGCAATCGCCCGCGAACACTGCTGGCCCAAGAGTACGAGGAGCAGGCATCTGCCCGGGGAATAAAAGTCAAAGAGAAAAAGCTCCCTTTCTGCAGGGGTGGTGGAGCCTTTGATTTGCGAAAAGGCATCGTGCCATGGGCCTGCGCGTTTTGCTGCCGCGGCAGGAGGGACCACCCATCTGAGCCACGTTTTTTCCCAGCCCCCGGATGGTACGCGCAGTGTTTACGCAGGGCCGTGGTGCCAACGTTACTCCTGGCCAGCTTCACTTTCTGCCACAATTCTTCATATACCCAATTGGGCTCCCCGGTGCCCTTAAAAAAACCCCACACGCCATATGGGATTTCCCACCAACGCCCCACATTATGATTATGCCCCCGCTGCCTCGCTGAGCCCCGCGCCGCACTTCTTGACTGCTAAGGGGGTTTTTTTATCCCTTTCCTTGGCTCCCGACCCACCTCTGCACCGCTGACCCGGCCACACCCCCACTTGCTGGCTCCCGCTGCCCTGACCGCAAGCTGACGCCCTCTTCTCCTACATGATAACCCTTGCCTCCCCCGGGCTCCCAAGAGCGGTCGGCAAACATCTCACTATTTGTGTTTCACACACTCTGTCCTCATCCCCGGGTCTGAGCAGGGGCTGACCCCTCAAAACATCTATACTTTGCCGCCTACTGCAAAAGCGGGGGATTTTGGGGCCCCTTTTCTTCGCGCCAAGTACGCGACTGCCCTCCTAAAATTGTTTCATCCTCGCTATATAGGGGCTGACCCAACCACATAGTAGATCTCGGCTGGGAACTGGGGGGACAGAGGCGGGTTGGGAAAAAGGGTGAGGGCCCGCTAAACCCGCTCCCGGCCATCCCAACTAAGGGTTGTGTCTGCTTTTTCCCACAGACCTTTTGGCTGGGGTTTCAGATGTCATCTGGGGGGAAGTGGATGACCTAGTCAACCCAAATCAAGGACCCTTGGGTTGCTAGTCAGCACAGGGCCGCTAAATGACAGGGGCAGTTGTGGACCCCCGATGACCCCGCGCGACGCCCCTTGCTGTGCTCGACCGGGGCCGGGAAGTTTTGCCTCGCCACTCGCGGGTAAGAGCCCCACCTCCTGTCTGACATATTTTTGTTCAAAAAAGTAGGGCACTTTGGAAGAATCTGTATATGATAAATACACACCCTGAATTTGACTCCAAATGAACCCAGTACAACTTGGCCCCCTTGGATTTTAAATTGCGCCCACAAAGGGCAGAAAAATTGACTTGATGCCGTTTAAAAACCTGTTTATTTTACTGAATATAAAAGCACAAACGGGCTTAATTAACCTCGAAAAATTATGCACAGAATTTCTTCTGTGGCGGTGAAAAACAAATTTTTCTTTTACTGAGTAAAAACCAGAACAACCTTAATTAACCCCCCTAGCAACCAAAAAACCTAACTTTGTACATGTTACAATGCGTGTTTTTCTACCTACACAACAAAAAAAAAATTGAAATTAAACCCTTTCGCTTGTGAATTAGGCTGCAGGAAAAATTATTTTTGGCTGAAAGACGGTTATTTTAGTCACCACAAAGAAAAACAACGCAAATTAACCCCTGGATGTAAATTTCGCAAAAGAATGAACAGCCAAAACACAGCTTTGTACGTGTACAATTGCGTGTTTTCTACGCTACACAAAAAAGAAAAACTTGAAATTTAACCTTTGTTTGGATTTTGCTACAGGAAAACTGTAATTTTTTGGGGGTGAAAAAAACGGTTTTATTTTTGTCACCACAGAAAAAAAACAACGTTTATTACCCCTGGGTAAATTGCCAAAAGAATTGAGCACCGAAAACACACTTTGTACGTTTAAAATTGCGTTTTTCTACGCTACACAACAAGAGAAAAAATTGAATTAACCCCTTTAATGGGCACAGAAAATTTTTTTTTTGGGGAAAGGGAAAAAGAGGGTTTTTTGGGAGTCACCAAGCGGGAAAAAACAACGTTTAATTAACCCCTTTTGGTGAAATTGGAATAAATTGAGAAGCCAAAAATAATGGTATTTGTATTGAAAAAAACGCTATTTTTTTAATGAATACAACGAACGGCTTAATCCCCCTTGGAATCAAAGTGCTGTAGCGATACATTAAAATGTATATGCAGCTGCAGTGGACGCACACTGGACTTCAATCCCAAAACCCCAAAAAATCAGAAATAAACATAAAAAGAAGCAGTCCCCTGAACAAGTTTAGACCCCCCACAAAAAACGCTGTATAAAAATCAGTTCTTCAGTAAAGCTATCACAATCAGCCGAGCAGAACCTTCCTTTATCAGTCAGTGGAGGAGGTGGGTCCCAGGTCCGCCCGACTTATATATGGTGACTCACAGAATCCCCCCGGTCTCTGATTGGGTTCATCTCTGCACAGTCATGCAGCTAGCCCTTCTTCCTCCCCCCCCAAATGCTTTGCCCATGTAACCCCCGTCTCGCAGCCCTTTTTTTCAACAAAGCACACTTGTTTACCCAAAAATCCCCCAAACTTCGACTTCGTTTCCCAACCGAATTTTTCCTGAAAATTTTAAACGAATTTTCCCCTTCTTTAAATCAATTCGCCCATCTCTGTTGAACATTCGGCCCCCCTTTCTTTTTTCAGTTGGGCTAGATGAGTGATGATGATTACATTTTATGGCCCTGACTGAGAGGGGAAGAGGGGGTAAAAACCACCGGAGTCCCCGATAACCCCGAAAACAATAGGCAATGCTGTTCAGTAATAAACACCAGGGAACTGAGCAAGCGATAAAGGCATACGGTCCGCAACTTTTTAAGTGCCGCTTTTGTTTTGTCGGAGTGTGGAAAAAGTGCCATACTTGTACTCATCTCCCTTCCTACACCACCTTTTTCCTTACCACCAGTTCTCACCATGTTCAAAAGCTAAATTTAAAGGCGACAGTATAATTCAATGCGTACTTTTTTTTTTTCTTGCGCCGACACTCCATTTTTAAAAATAAAAAGTAAATACACAGTATGAATATTTTTTCGCATTTCTAAGCTTTCCAAAAAACTGTCGTATTTTACACCTTCTTTTCTATCTTCTATCTCTGGTGTCGGGGACCAAGTAAAAAAAAAAATACCATTTGAATTTATACATTTTCGCCCAAGCTTTTGCACGTCACAAAAAATATGAAAAAAAAAAGAAGAACGTGTAAAATTGGGATCACAAAAGCACTAATTTCACGTTAGTGGGTCTTAAAAACAACAAAATTTCACTTTTCTAGAGAAGAATTAACAACGTAAAAACTCATTTCCGGATATATAAATATATAAAATATATATATATATATTAAATAATAAAATATATATATTTAAAAATATTATATAAAATATAAAAATATAATATATATATAATATATTATATATAATATATTTTAAAAATAAAAAATATGTATGACAATAAAACTGGTATTTTTGAAAGGTCTTCCCCCCAAAACTGCCCAAAAAAAAAAACTTTTCTCCAAACAATATTTTTCAAAAACCAAACCCGTATTTAAAACAATTTTATTTTCATAGGGGAATTGGGGACGGGCGTTATTCAATTACGAACCCAAAAAACTGCAAAAAATTTAAAATTTTCCCGCTCAAAAAATTTTCACCAACCAACCACTATTTAGAAATATTTTAAATTTTTAGGGAAATTTTAGACAGTGTGTTATAAAAATTTTTTCACAAAACAATCTGCAAAAACTGAACTTTGGCCACTGAATATGATTTTGCAAATCCGCATTGTAAAATTTATAACCATAAGAGTAAAGGACTTCGGCATCATGTGACCTCCAAATTCACCAAATAACACTTCTGGATGTAGGAAAGATGCACCAGCAATACCAACTCCTGACTTTGCTAATAAACAAATCTTGTGCCGCATCAAAAAGACAGGAGCATCTGCATACAAGAGTGAGCGAAAATGGCATTCAGAAGCAATCAGGAAATATATGTAAAATTCATGTATTTTAGCATCAATGACGCCACACCCACATTGTTTTTGACACTTTTCTGTCTCTGCCTGATTGGTGGCCACCAAACCTGCCCGAAAGGGGCCCGAAAAAAATTACGTGTCGAACTCAAACATTTACTCAAACGAGCAGTAAAATGTTCACTTTGGTTTGAGAAAATCGAGATGTTTGACTCAAACTTAACTTTTTTCCCAAGTTGATTAACACTACCCACAACTATCAGACTTTGATGGCATGTTCTAGTGATATGCATTTAAGGTCAGTGGTGGAAACATCCTTTTTAATTGAACAATGTCTACACCGTGGCACACGAATTTCCACAGACTAATGTAACAAAGGAAAAAATTTCGGTTTTCAGGACTTTTAATTTTACTTTTTAGACAATAAAGGGGGAAGTGAGTTCTTTTTTTGGACTTCCATCGAGTAGATAAAGTAATCATCAACTACAACCAATGAGCATCACTATCCCTGGAGGATCGGGCACATTTGTTTCAATGGACATCTGGAAAGATCTGATACATACACTGAAGGCAGAAATGGAGACTTTCATTAGGACCTCAGCTGCCCTGAAAAACCCAATTAAACCACTAGAGTTGTAGAGGGTGCTGAAAGGGTGACATAGAGAACCCCCTCTATCTGAAACTACTTAATGCTGGATCAAGGATTAATTTCCAGAACGGGTTTCTCAACTCAGCCAGAGGAACAAACCCCCCTTCATTAGAAACCAAAAAAAACCTGTTTCACCCGCATAACATCCGCAGGGTTATTTTTTTCCTTTTCCCGAATGCTATAAAACGATGGAGCAAGCCTCATCTTGACAACACAGCACATTCCTTTTAAATATCATGTTTAGCATTCACTATATAATGGGTTGTATGTAAAGATGGGGTATTTTATTTTAATGAAGTGGACTTTATTTTGAATTTCAGGGAAAAATTTTGGGTTCGAACGAAGTCAAGTTGGGGTAATTTTTAAAATGGGCCCCAAACACAAGGCGTTACTGGGGCAAAGAAATCTGGGAGGAAGAAAGGAACACCAAAACTGCAGAGATGAACCAATTGGAGGCATGGATTCTGGACGCACTGCACTAATAAGTCCGGATATGCCGCTGCTCACACTCCACCCTGTTTGCGCGGGGCCGAGATCTCACACAAAAAAATGATTTTTTAACACGATTTTTAGTTTTTGGGGGGTCACATTTTATCAAGACTCTTTTCTTCCGTATAATTTGGTTTTTTTGTGGGGTATTGTTTATTGAAGCCATTTTGGGGCCAATTCTGCTGATATACATTTAATGCCATCTGGCAGTTCGGGGCACATTTAATACCAAGGTTGTCTAAGAAGTTTTTGCTTTTTTTTAGTCAGTAAAAGAAATGGGATTTAAACAAGCCACATACCATTAATTTTTTTCTCTCATTTTTTTTGCACAATTTATATCCAAGGGTTAATTAAGCGGTTTGGCTATTTTTACTCATAAAATAAACGGGGTTTTTAAACACAAAAACGAGGATATTTTTCCTGTTGATTCCCGGCATAATTTTTACCAAATTAATTAAGCCTTTTGTCTTTTATATTCATAAAATACACACTTTTAAACCCCACATACCATTAAAATTTTTGCTGCTCTTCTTTTTGCGCAATTTATATCCAAAAGGGTTTTACCCAACCCTGTTAGATGGTGAATTTGAGTCAAATACGGGTGTGTATTTACATATCCCAGATTCTTCATAAACAGAGTCTGTAAATTTTTGAACAAACAGCATGTCAAACAGAAAGGTGGTAGGCTCTTCACTGTGAGTGGCAGTGGCACAAACATTCCTGGAGCAGGCACAGGTCACAGCACAGTTAAGGGGGCCATCCACAGCAGGGGTCTCTTTGAAAGGGGGCCCGAACCCGCCGTTGTCATCTAGCGGCGTGTGTTGACCAGCAACCCAAGGTTCTTGAAATTGGGTTTACTAGGTCAACCACTTCCTCCCAGATGACATCTGACAACCCCAGCCAAGAGTCGGTGGGAATGTCAAGCACAACCCTTAGTTGGCATGGCCCGGAAACAGCTCAGCGGCTCTCACCTGTCCTCAACTCGGCTCTGTCCCTTCCGGTTCCCTCAGCCGGAGATCTACTATGTGGTCTGGGCTCACGCCACTATACAGCGAGGATGAACAATTTGAGGAGGACAGTCAGCAGCTACTTGGCAGCGAAGAAATGGGGCCAATATCCCCTGCTTCTTGCAGTAGGCGTCAAAGTATGATGTGGAGAGTGGCATGGGAGGTCATGTTGTGAGGGGTCATCCTCTGCATACCAAGACCATTGAGTAGGACAGTAGTGAAGATCCAACAATAATCGATGATGATGTAGCCGACACCATTTGGGAGCCGGGTGAAGCAAGGGCTTCATCATCATCAGGAGAAGAGGGCGTCAGCATACGCGTCAAGCAGCGGCGCTGCCAGCATGTGGGTAGTGTGGCCATGAGTCAGCAGGGTAGCAGTAGAGCGAGGTCAGGAGCCAAACGGCCACGGGGTAGAAAACCCGTTTCTCAGGTCCACGAAAGTAGCAGCAGAGAGGCTCAGCGAGGCAGCGGCAGTAGTAGTCACTCAGTGCGGAGCGTTGGCGGTAAAATCAGCTACTCGGCGGTATGGCAGTTCTTTGCTAAGACACCGGAGGAGCGGAATATGGGTATATGTAGAATCTGTGGGCAGAAACAGAAGCGTGGCCAGGGAGCTAACGTTGCACCATGGCCCTGCGTCAACACATACAGCGTCACCATCCGGTGGCCTGGGAGAAACGTGGCTCAGATGTGGTGGTCCATCCTGCCGCCGCAGCAACAGCATCAGCAGCGCCAAGTGGCACGCATGCCATTGCAGCCACTCAAGGCTCCACCACCTCTGCAGAAGGGAGCTGTTTCTCTTTGCCATCAGCTCCCGGTCCAGATGCACTCTGTCACCTCAGTTAGAAGATCCGCTGGACTACTGGGCAGCCAAACTGGATGTGTGGCCGCAACTTGCCGAGTTTGCAGTGGAGAAGCTGCCTGCCCCCAGTGTGTGGCATCAGAGCGGGTGTTCAGTGTGGCGGGGGCCCCATCGTTCCCCCAAGGAGAACCCCTTTTTTCCACCGAAATGTGGAATAATGACTTTTGTCAAAAAATCGGGCGGGATCGGCCAAAAAAATTTCCACAAAAACCCAAGCCTTAGGCGTCAGATTACATCAGCCTCACCAAAACTTTGAAAATGAGTCTGGATTAAAAACTACCTCCTCAGCCACTTTCTATGCCCCCCCCCCCCCTGATGCCACACATCTGCTGCCATTTTTTCTCCATCTGCCTACCACCATCTTTACCGGGGACGGGGTATTGCCACCCCCCCCCACACCTGTCATTGTTCTCCTCTAGTTAAAGCTGTACTGCTGCTGCTGCGGGCTGTTGTTGCTGCAGTGACCCCCACACTGTTCATTGTGCCATCTTTTGCCTACTCTGTTTTTTCCACCCCCAAGAATGTCATTGTGCCACTGTCTGCCTCATGCTGCTGTTTTGGGGCTGGGCCCCGTGACCTCCACACTGTGTCTTGTGCCACTCTCTGACCTCATACTGTTCTACTGTTTTTTGCGCCGGGGTTTTACCTCCACACCCTGTCTTTTGTGCCACTCTATGACCTCAGCTTCTCCGTGCCCCTCCACACTCTGCATTGTCCACTTTGACTTTGTGGCCTACTCTTTTTGAGCCACCCCCACAGTCTGTCATTGTGCCATCTGGACCTCTGCGCGCTGTGGCTGCTCCCCGTGACCTTTTTTTCCACTCTTCTTTGGCCATGTTCCCCCAAGCACCGGGCAGTATACAGGGGAAAGGGAGCGGGGGATCCCTCAAATCACTTGCGCAATGCCCCGCACCCTGCTGATTTCATGGCAGTGACAGCTAAATACTCCCATCCAGAGAGGGAGACTTTGCTTTCCCCACCCCTTTGGACCCTCGCTACCGGTCCAAAATGGGGGCCTTTTTTCCAGCTGCTGAGAGGGAGGACAAACTCAAGTACATAGAGAAATCCTACATAGTCAGTTTGATAATGTTCCGAAACCATTTTTGGCCAATGCAATTCTACCGTCTCACAGATCAAAAGAAAAATTCCTAAAACAATAATCTTTAATAAATATGCATTAAAATAATTATCCTTTATACATAAAAATGGCCCCTCACAATATAGCAACTATCCCAAATATGCAACGTATTGTTAAAGAAACCCCCGTTTTTAATCAGTACCAAATACAAAAGCAAGGGACAATGTCTAGAAATCACAGCAAAAAAGACATTGTACCAAATACCTTTTACGGGGAGGAAAAATAGGTAAAAAAATGTGGTCAAAAATCAAGGGGTTCTGAAACCTTGTCACAGTAGACTCCGTTGCCCCAGGCCAGTAATACCATTAATAGAAAAAGCACATCGCTACACTATACTAGTCCTACCCAGATAAAAACACTCGCCCCAAAAAGGGCGACCCCACCTTGGGCGACTCACCCTAACAAAAAATTATAAGTAACAAACATAAAAAACACAACATAACCCTGACCGTTCCCCCCAAATAGGGGTTTCATCGGGGGATAATAATTATACATCTGGATGAGAGATGTATGGTCCAATGAGGCATATGAGGCCATAAGTAAGTCCAGACAGTATTCACTTATATACCCCCCATTAACCAAATAAACATCAGCCAATCCAATTCCACTTTATTACCAATGACAAAGCCCTTACCATGCCAATAGCAAAACAAAGACGGCAAACACCACTTTTTTCCCGCGCCCCCTTCCCTTCCGGCCCAAAACCGGAAGTGACCCCCGGAAGGGCAAAACGAAAGTAATTCACAGCACGTGCCCCCCCGGGTAGGAACAGACTGGGGGAAACGATGCAAACGCGCACGTGCCCCCGGTCCCCGCCGCGCAACTAGCAAAACAATGCACATGCGCTCCCCTTTAAAAAGGGCGCACTCGGGGCCCCAAACTTACAAAAATACTTTGGGACACAATAGCATAATGGTGACCCAAATAACGGGGGGGCTTATCACAGATAAATACCCGATAAAAATTTTTGTAAATAATCCAATGGATATAAATACCAATAGTTAAGGCTAATAAAAAAAAGTGATGGGCAGTAAGAAAAAAAAGATAAGAAATAATTATATACTCACAGTTTTGAAAAAAAGAGACTATACCCAACACAGGGATGTTTTTCCAATTGATTACCCTACAACAGAATCCAATGAAAAGGGCCAAGAAAAAAAGACAAAAAAAAAATAAAAAAAATAAAAATTTTGAAAAAAATTATAAAAAACAGCCAAATTGCAGGTTTTCATTAAGACCCTTTAGGGGGCGTGTATGTAATCTGAAAAACCCCTTGTTTCTTTTTTTTAAACATCTTTTATCCCAATACCCCCTCGAGGGATTTTTCCCCCCGACTCAAGATCGAAAATTTTAGGGGGTGTTGGATCATTATTTTGACATTCACATACATGTCAGCTTCGGGGTATCTCCCCCTATGCCAAGTCCCCCAATTTCCCCAAACTCGTCTTCTAAATTGCTCTTGTCTTTTCCCAAAAAATCCCAACGGGCAAATACAACTGATAAATAAATGATCCTTCACTCTTACAGTTGGAAAAATCTCTCTCACAAATGTAGATCTGGAAAAAAATCAAATGAAAGTCTTTGACTGCTCAATAAAAGGGACATGCCCCAATTGTCCCCACACCGAAAGGTCCAGTGGTTGTCGATCCAACCCGGTCCCTGTTTTTTTTTTGGGGGACTATATAAACTAAAGCACCAAATACCCTCAATGATCTTTCCTTTCCTGAAATGTAATCTGAGGAAAATCAGGGGGGATATATTTTAAATCCTGATCTACCAAAATACCCCCCTATCTAAAATACAGTTCTCGCTAATTGGTTCCTGATCAAAGTTTCCACGATCCCATGTTTGATTTGTGGGGGAACTTGCTGTTCTGGTCCACACCATTGAGCACTCGATCTTAAATTTCAAGTGCCCCGACAGTGCCCCATCAATGACCTTTTTCGGGATAACCCCGATCCCAAAACCCTTTTTTTTAAGGTCCCCTTTCTTGGGAAAAAAATATCCCTTTTTCCTGGAAAGGCGTTTTTTTCCGAACTCGGGGAACCTGTGTACCGTATTGAGTCTTTATGAAACCCCCTGTTTACTTAGGACCATTATGCATTGGTCCAACGTTTAATTTGTATAGTGGGGCGCCCCCGGGGTGCGCCCTTGGTTTATGGGGCCTGTGCATTGTTTTGCAAAATGCGCGGGGGGACCGGGGGGGACGTCGCGTTTGCACTCGTTCCGCCAGTCTGCCTACCGGGGCACACTTTCTGTGAATTACTTTCGTTTTGTTTTCCACTTTGGTTTGTCACTTCCCCTTTTGGGGGGGGAACGGAGGCGCGCGGAACATGTGGTGTTTTTCCGTTTTTGTTTTTCTATTTAGGGATGTGAAGGACTTTGTATTTTAAAGTGGAATTATTGGCTTTGGGAGTTTTTTTGGTAAAGGGGGGAAAAAGGGGTTGGGGAAAAAGTGATTTCTTTCTGGCACTTACTTTTTGGCCTCATCATGGGAATCACTTGGCCATCATCATCCTCTCACAGATGTTAATTATTTCCCCCATTAACCTATCTTGGGAAACCGTCGGGACTTAGTCGTGTTTTTATTTTTGATGTATATTTTTAAAAAAAAAAAAAAGTTAGTGGGGGTTGACGCCAGAGTGGGGGTCACCCCTTTTTGGGGGGAGTGCTCAAACTGGGTTTTGGGCTAGTATAGTGATAGGATAGTGCTTTTTTCTATTATAGGGGTATACGGGTCCAATGGGGCAACGGAGTCTACTGGACAAGGGCTTAGGAAAACCGTGAGTTTTTGCCCACATTTTTGACCATATTTTCCTCCCTCTTATAGGGGCACTTCTCCCTGCTAATAGGTATTTGGGTAAAAATGTCTTTTTGCTGTGATTAGCTAGACATTGTACCACTTGCTTTTTTATCTAGGTACTGATATACACCGGGTACTTTATACATATACAGTTGCATATTTGTATAGTGGCTATATGTATGAGGCCATTTTTATGTATAAAGGATAATTATTTTAATGCATATCTATTAAAGATTATTGTTTTAGGAATTTTTCTTTTGATCTGTGAGACGGTATTCTATATTCCTATTATTATCTCTTTTTTCTGTGAGTTGTTCAATGCAATTCTACCTCCATCAGATTCATCATTAATACTTAAAAAAGTTCCAACACTGTGTATTATAAAGTATAAGCGTGGTAGTTTGAATCCAGTTTCTGCGTGACACCGATTTGTTCAAATGCAGCGTACTTGAACTGAAGGAGACCCTAACTACAGGGAATGTTTTAGGTGCTTATTTTGCATTCGGTGCCATTAGTGATTGAATTTAGTACAAAACTGAATACTGAAGCACAAGCAAATGCTGCAAAACTGGCTTTGGATGAGCTTCTTCAGTATGAAGAATGTGAATCGTATGTCCAAATTACAGACAGGAAAAACCGCCTCCTCCTTCAGCCTCGTCTGTCATATCTGTGTACCTTACCTCTCGCCTCCGTCCCTTGATCCTTGTCGACTGTCCTGACCTTACGCTTGTCCCCGACTCCGAGTTTGCCTTACGATTTTGTACCTCGCTACACCTCAGCTGCCACCGGAAGCAAGTCACGTCACGGGTTATGACCTGGTAGACTCCCGCCGCAGCAATTCCATCCCGCTTTGCGGCGGGCTCTGGTGAAAACCGGGACCTGCTTAGATTCCGCTCCCTGGTGTGGCTATTGCCATCGTCCCCTTACTGTGCTGCGATCTGTTGCGGCTCCAGTAACCTACTACTTTGGTCTTTGATGCTATGGTAGGAACTTAGCCCTCAGCTTGTTATTTTTTTCCAGCTGGGACTGCCATGACTTTATCAGGCTGCATTCCCGCTTCAGTTTTTTGGTCAGTTTTGCCCCTGTAAGTGCACAGGGAATTTTAGAGTGAAGCGATTCTAAGAGCGGCAGCAGTCATGTGCGTGGTCATACTAAAACACAGCATTATATGAAGACCAAACCACGCTCCCTCTGCATATTTAAGAATGGCACAATGTTCTACAGCACCTTACAGGCTCTCTGCAGCCAGGTAATAGCTGTTTTTTAACGCGATTCATCCCGAAGTAATTTGGGATGAAACGGATCTTGTCGGAAAATTCGGCGAAGTCGGCGAATCAAATTTTTGAGAAAGTCGCCCATCTCTAGTTGTATGCATTGTCAAGTTATAGTTTGCTGTATCTGCACTTAATGGGGTTATCTTACCATCAGGGGTGGAATTACTCAGCAGCTGGTATGGGCCCGTGTTTTTGGGGGGGCCTTGGCTGAGCCACCAATGGCAGCAGGCCCTGTGGCAGCAGCTACTACCCTGCCACCTGCTGCCTCTGAATGCCCAGGCTCTCTGTCAAGAGGCAGGAGTCAGACTGTCTGGTACAAGCAGAGCAGAGCTCTACTAACCTGCCTCGTAGGCTTAAGGCCTAAGACCTTAAGCTTACGAGGCACCGGCCCACAGTGCTGACATAAGTCTTATTGTTGCGCCCATACCAGAGACTGGCCAGGCGCTCCTCACATTGGGGAATTCTGGAGAGAGGTAAGTTATTATTTTTATTTTTTTTCACCAATGGAGCCTAAACCCTGCCTGCCTTACTATATGGGCCGTTATAGTGATCTAAACCCTGCCTGCCTACCTACCTCTATGTGGCCCTATGGCCTATGATAAACCCTGTCTACCTACCTATATGGGGCCTTATACCCTATCTAAACCCTTCCTGCTACCTATATGGGCCCCTATAGCCTACCTAACCCCTGCCTACCCTATAGCCTACCTAAACCCTGTCCCCTATAGCTTACCTGAACCGTGCCTACATGTATGGGGCCCTACCTATAGTCTACCTACCTAGGTGGGCCCCACCTCTAGCCTATCCAGCTACCTACTTATGTGGGCCTCACCTTTAGCCTATCTACCTAGCAACCAGGAGCCCACCTATAGCTTGCCTACCTTCATACCTATGTTGGGCCCACTTATAGCCTAGCTACCTGGTACCCACTTACTGTCTGCCTACCTAGCTACCTGGGGCCTAGCAACAGCCAACTTAGCTACCTGGATGCTTACTACAGCCAGGCTCGGACTGGGCCGCCAGGGAGTCTGTGGATCCCCCAGTAGGCCCTGAGCTCCTGTGGGCACCGGAAGCAGTGCCACCGCTCCCTGGGGCCGGCGCCGCATGCTGTCTCTGAACAACCGGGCCCTGTGTCCCGAGTGTTCAGAGAAAGGCCCTGAGAGTCGAGTACTAATGTCCTTGACTCCCGAGGCTGCGCGGTATCAGCGGAGCAGAGCACCGCTAGCGCACCGCTCCCCTGTGCACACTGGCAGACCTAAGGCATTAGGCCTTAAGCGTACCAGGTGCCGGACTGTAGTGGTGACGTCACCTCACCCCGCCACCTATGCCGGGTGCCACTAGAAGCCGGCCCCAGCTCGGAGCATTCGGGAGCAGGATAAAGGTAAGTTGTGTTTTTTTTATTTTTTTTAAACTACCTAAAGGGACCCTGACTCCCTACAAACTAAAGGGGGCCCTAACTACCTAAAAACTAAAGGGGGCCCTAAGTTCCTAAAACTAAAGGGGACCCTAATTACCTAAAAATAAAGGGGCCCTAACTACCTGCAAACTAAAGCAGGCCCTAACTACCTACAAACTAGCTAAAAGGGGCCCTAACTACCTAAAAATAAAGGGGGCCCAAACTACCTAAAAAAGGGGGCTCTAACTACCTAAAAAACACAGGAGCCCTAACTACCTGCAAACTAAAGGGGGCCCTAACTACTTACAAATTAGCTAAAGGGGACCCTGACTGCCTGCAAACTAAAGGGGGCTCTAACTACATACAAAGTAAAGGGGGCCCTAACTACCTACAAACTAAAGGGGGGCTCTAACTACCTGCACACTAACAAAAAGGGGGCCCTGACGTCCTGCACACTAAATAAAGGAGGTCTCTAACTGCCTGTATACTACCTAAAGGGGCCTTAACTGCCTGTATACTACCTAAAGGAGACCCCTAACTGCCTGCATACTACCTAAGGGAGGGTTTAACTGTCTATATTCTACCTAAAGGAAATCCCTAACTGCCTGTATACTACCAAAGGGAGGCCCTAACTGTCTGAATACTACGTAAAGAGAAGTCCTAACTGCCTGCATACTACCTAAGGGAGGGTTTAACTGTCTGTATTCTACCTAAAGGAAAGCCCTAACTGCCTGTATACTACCAAAGGGAGGCCCTAACTGTCTGAATACTACATAAAGAGAAGTCCTAACTGCCTGTATACTACCTAAAGGGGGTTCCTATCTGCTTGCAGCCTATATAAAGGGGGCCCTAGCTACCTACAGCCTACCTAACTGGGGTCCACCAACCTAACTGTAGCCTATCAACTTGCCTAACTGGGGCCTGCTTATCTACCTGGGGGCTATTTACCTACCCACCCGTGGCTAGGTACCCTCCAACCTACCTGGGGCTGGCTTACCAACTTATCCAGCGGGGGTCTACCTACCTAAATAGGGCCTATCTAGTTACCTGGGGCCTTGCACATTTGCCTTCATACCTAGGGGCTTGTCTACCTACCTGGTAATATAATTGAGAGGGCAGAAGCTCATAGTTGTAGCATTATCTCGAGGGGGTTAGTCCTCTAACCCCCCTCCAACACCTTAGGATACTAGGCCTCTAAGTTATGGCTTGTACCCATTCTCCCATCCCTGGGAAGTTTGTACAGAGGTGGGAATAGGTAATGAGGTGCTGGAAAAGTGAGAATTCTAAGATATTTATGTGTAAATTCTGCAGGGTTGAGTGGTGGACGGAACAAGTCATCATGGCGGTGTGGAACGACTCATGAGAAAAGAGAACAACTCATCAGATATGACGTCTCCAGTGAGTCCCTGATTTCAGGGGTTATTTTACTTCTATATTGGATTAGTGCTGTATTCATTGTAATGTGATATGACATGATCGGGTGTCGGAGCACTATGTGGACTCTATATGGAGGTGTTGTAGGTTATATTGGTGCTAGTGTAGTGGCAGTGTACACGTGTCCCTGATTGTATAAGTGAGGGAACACCTGAACCTGTGATAGGAGTTACACTTTTACTTACTTGCTGGTGTTTATTTTAGAAGGTGATGAGGTGTGTGACCAAGGGAAACATGGAGGGGGATATTGTATGTGGGCCGGTGGAGGAGGATATGATAGAGCTACTTAGCCATGTGTCTATGATATGTTAGACTGACAAATGTGTGAGACAGACAGATATGTGACACTCTTTGTATGGTGTACTACACAATACAGTTCTGTCTTGCACACTGTAATATGTGGTAAAATGGGCGCATTTATGTCCTAGAGGTCGGTAATATTTTCATATAGAGTAGCTGTAGGGTGGGCCCAAGATCAACTTCCCTGTGGGCCTCAGACCCACCAGTCCAACACTGCCTACAGCCTACCTACCTGGGGGTTTCCTACCCAACTGGAGCCTAACTACTGCCTATCTAGGGCCAAACCACCTACTTACCAGACTGGGACCCATACCTCCCAAGTGTTTTTACTTTGGAGGGACAGTCCCTATTTTTAACCCTTTTCCCTCTGTCCTTCTTAGCTCTATAAATGTCTCTCTTTTTCATTTGGGTCAAGAAACTGACTCTCTTGCTTTAAAAGTATTTGATTACTTCCTAGCTGTATATTACATAACTGAATATTTCATCATTGGATACAATGCAATGAAAAATGTGTTCTTTTTTGGCTGTCTAAAAAGTTGGCATGTATATATTTCGACATGGTTAGAAGCATGGCCTGATGTGTCCCTCTTTGCAATTTCTAAAAATTGGGAGGTATGTGGCACTTGCCTACCTACCTGGGGCCTATGTACTGCCTACCTACCTGGGGCCTATGTACTACCAAATTAGGGCCTATCATGGGGGTCTACCTACCTGGTAATATGATTTGGAGGGGTACAGACCATAGCTCTTACACTATCTCCAGGGGGTTAATGCTCTGTTGTTCCCCTCCCATATAGGAGACTGGACCTTTAAGTTATGGCCACTGGGAAGTTTGTACAGAGGTAGGTTACAGTAAGGGAAATGCTAGAAAAGTGAGGATTCTAAGATATGTGTCCAAACCTGCAGGGACGACTGGTGTCCGTGAGAAGTCAACATGGTGGTCTGGACCATGTGCAGAAGAAAAGGGAACATGACTGATACATCAGAAAAAGGTCACCTGTGAGTCGAAAGATGTAACTGCACTGTAATCACTTACATGTCAGCAGAACCTGTGTACACTGGTGTCTACCATTATATGGTCACTGTATGGCGGTAATATACAGTCTGTAGAGCCTGTGTACACTGGTGTATAGCACTATATGGTCCGTATGTGGTGGTAATATTAGTCTTTGTATACTGATCTTTATTTAGTAATAGCATAGTGGTATTATTATACGGTCAATATAAAGTGGTAATCTGTGGTTCTGGTCTTGCAGTATAATCGGGTTCCCAGCATTATTGGTAATGTTGGTCATGGTATAGTGGGATTTTTTGGTAGCAGTATGGTGAGATCTTCACTCCTTGTATTATCTAGTAACTACTGGACTTAGGGCATATCCCCATGGCACAGGTTCTCAGACGGATTTACAGATGACCGTTTTTGAATTTGAAAGCCATCTATAAAACTGGCTATCAACCTTTTGCATGGACTTTAATGGAAAATGCGTGCAGCAGTCCCCACTGCTCGGATTTTCTGCTGGACGGCTTATACACTGCCGGTGGTCCAAAAAACGTAGAACATGTTAATTCTTCCACCGTGTTTTCGGGCGAAAAATGAACATGTCAGTGTAAAGGGGGAGGGCTTGAATCCGCAGAGAAAAGCCATCCTACTGTATGCCAAAAACGGACCAAATACCGGTCGGGATGAATAAAGTGTTAAGAATATTTTGAATATATGGTACACTCCGAATTAGTTCATTTTTGAAGTTGATACGGGGTGATGGAGGAGCCACATATATGTGGTGTGGATTAAGTGCCGGAAGTAGTAAACTACCTTTAGCGCATTTTGAACTGTGGCATGTATTTTTACAGAGAAAAAAACGTATGTTCTGGTCACTAATTTTATGCATATTCCACATAGATTCTTCCTATCACCTCAGCTTTCACTGTGTAATTAAAATCAGCCCTGACAAAGTTGCTTTTTCAAAACCTCTCACCTATGTATGACGGTATCATACCTTACAGTATAAGTAATAGTAAAAAACGGAAACCTATACATGGAGCAAATGCACCATGTGAATGACTGTTACTAAAAAAATAAATAAAAACCTACAATACCAAAAAACTAAATAAAAACCTACAATACCAAAAACTACTTAAGGATCAAATAATACTGCAAGACCATGACAAAAGTTGTACACAGGCTCTGAAGACATATATTAACTTCATACAGTGACTAGATAAGATAGATACTAGTGTGATGTCGGATCTGCAAAAATATGAGTGATTACAATGAGTGTTAAATTTAGTGACTTAAAACAGGAGCAGTGTTTTCTGATCGGAGTCATTCACTTTCCCTTCTCTTCTCCATCTGGCCCAGACCGCCATGATGACTTCTCCCGGCCACGAATAGTCTCTGCAGAATTTACCACAAAAACATTTTAGAATACTCACTTTTCGAGCACATATACACTACTGTTCAAGCAGTTTTTTTTCAATGAGCTAACACTAAATGAATCAGAGCTATACTCTATACATTGTTAATTTGTTAAGTTACTATTCTAGCTTAAAACGTCTGGTTGTTAATGCAATATATACATAGGTGTATAGAGGCCCATTTCCAATAACCCTCACTCCAGTGTTCTAATGGTACATTGTATTTGCTAACTGTGTAAAAAAGCTATTGGATATTTTAAACACTCTTAGAAACCCTTGTGAAAGTATGTTAGCACAGCTGAAAACAGTTTTCCAGATTAGAGAAGTTATAAAACTGACCTTCTTTTGAGCTAGTTGAGCATTACATTTGTTGGTTCAATTAAACTCACAAAATGGCCAGAAAAAGAGAGCTTTCATGTGAAACTCAACAGTCTATTCTTGTGCTGAGAGATGAAGGCTATTCCATGCGAGAAATTGCCAAGAAACTGAAGATTTTCTACAGCGGTGTGTACCACTCCCTTCAGAGGAGAGCACAAACAGGGTCTAACCAGGGTAGAAAAATAATTGGTAGGCCCCGCTGCACAACTGAGATACAAGACAAGTTAACTAGAGTCTCTAGTTTGAGAAATTGACGCCTCTCAGGTCCTCAACTGGCAGCTTCATAAAATAGTACCTGCAAAACGCCAGTGTCAACGTCTACAAGGAAGAGGCTGCTCCAGGATGCTGGCCTTTAGGGCAGAGTGGCAAAGAAAAAGCCATATCTGAGACTGGCTATTAAAAGGAAAAGATTAATATGGGCTAAAGAACACCGACATTGGACAGAGGAAGATTGGAAAAAAGTGTTATGGACAGACAAATTGAAGTTTGAGGTGTTTGGATCACACAGAAGAACATTTATGAGACGCAGAACAATTGATGCTGGAAGACACTATCTGAAGAGATGGTCGAATCGATTCTAATGAAGTGGAATTCGTTTAGAAATTCAGGAAAACTTCGGTTCTGCACGTTGGAACGAAGCATCTTTTTTATTGGCAAAATGGCCATGAGCACATGACATGACATGGGGCAGAGAACTGTGGGAGAAAGAAAGCAACACCCTCAATGACATGTGCAGACATGAAGCCAATCAGCGACCGGTGGGTTTCTGTGATGTCAGAAGCCCTATAAATACGGACGCCATCTTAAATTCTTGCACTTCTCAAAGTCTGTCCTGGCATAAGCATCCAGCTGCTGCTCTATAGAAGTTATTATAAAACAAACTACTTTTATCAGCAACTTGGGAGAGGGGGAGGGGACCACCAGAAGTCTGTGTCAGTTGCACACCTCTACCTCAACCAGCGTTCTGTATCTGCTGCTCTATAGAAGTCTTTATAAAACAAACTGCTTTTATCAGAGACTGGGGCCAAAGAGTTTCACAAGTGGTTCAGTTGCACACATTTAACACTACCAGCATTATCATTTTGTTTTAGTTTGTGGGGTATTCTCCCAAAAGTCCAGGGCGAGTGTAATTCTGGCCCATATACACCTCAATTTCATCTGTTCTTTTCTGTAGGGTATTTAATATCCAAGGGTTAATGAAGCCTGTTGTTAGTGGGTTCATTTGGAGTAAAATACAGGGTGTGTATTTATCATATACAGACATCTTCATTAAACAGAGACTGTACATTTTTGATCAAAGAGTATGTCAGGCAGAGAGGTGGCAGGCTCTTCACATGCGAGTGGCAGTGGCACAAACGTTCCTGGAATAGGCAAAGGTCGCAGCACAGTAAGGGGACGATCTGTTTCTTCCAAGGTGCATGGCAGCACGGACGTGTGGAGTTGTAACTACAGTCATGGACAGTACATGTCCTTTATGGCCCACTGGGTGAATGTGATTCCTGCCCAGCCACAACAGTAACGGCAGGAGACGCCGCTTGCTCCTCCACGTTGTCAAACTGCTGCTCCTGCACCAATGCACATCCTCCACCACCAACTTAGCCTTCTCAAGTCTAAGTGCTGCTCCATCATACCATATGTGCAGGGCACAGCGATGTTATGCAGTCCTACACCTGGTTTGCCTGTGCGTACGAAGTCACACAGGGGAGGAACTGCTCTGCGTCATGCAGCAAGAAATCAATGCGTGGCTTTTTCCGCATCAACTGCAAATCGGAACCATGGTGACGGACAATGGGAGGAACATGGTGTCCGCGCTGCACCGAGGAGGGATGGTCCATGTGCCCTGCGTGGCGCACGTGTTCAATCTTGTTGTCAAAAGGTTCCTGAAGTCTTCCACCCATCTTAAAGACATTCTAAAAATGGCTAGGAAACTGTCCATGCACTTCATCCATTCCTAAAAAGCCAAGCACGGCCTCCCCCAACATAGGCTGATATACAGTGACCCCTGCTGCGACGTCCCCTTACTGTGCTGCAAACTGTGCCGGCTCCAGGAACCTACTATTGTGTTCTTTGACGCTATTGAAGGATCTTAGCCCTCAGCTCGGTTCTTTCCAGCTGGCACTGACATGACTTTGTCAGGATGCATTCCCGCTTCAATTATTTAGTCAGTTTTGCCCCTGTAAGTGCCCAGAAAATTGAAGAGTGAAGCGATTCTAAGAGTGGCGGCTGTCATATGCGTGTCATACTAAAACACAGCATTGTATGAAGACCAAACCACGCTCCCTATGCATATTTGAGCATGGCACAACGTTCTACAACACCCTACAGGCTCTCTGCAGCCAGGAAATAGCTGTTTTTTAACGCGATTCGCGAATAAATTCGGGTCGAAACGATTTTTGACAGAAAATTCCGCAAACTCGGTGAATCGAAGTTTTGAGAAATTCGGCGATCTCTAGCTATCTGTCAAGCATGGTGAAGGTAATGTAATGGTCTGGGGTTGCTTTGGTGGTGGTACAGTGGGAGATTTGTACAAGGTAAAAGAGATTTTGAATAAAGAAGGCTATCACTCCATTTTGCAATGCCATGCCATACCCTGTGGACAGCGCTCGATTGGAGCCAATTTCATCCTGCAACAAGACAATGACCCAAAGCACATCTCCAAATTATGCAAGTACTATTTAGGGAAGAAGCAGGCAGCTGGTATTTATCTTTAATGGAGTGGCCAACACAGTCACCAGATCTCAACCCCATTTAGCTATTCTGGGAGCATCTTGACCGTATGGTACACAAAAAAGTGCCCATCAAGCCAATCCAACTTGTGGGAAGGGCTTCTGGAAGCAAGGGATGAAATTTCTCCAGATTACCTCAGCAAATTAACAGCTAGAATGCCAAAGGTCTGCAATGCTTTAATTGCTGTAAAGGGAGCATTCTATGATGAAAGCAAAGTTTGAAGTATAAAATTATTTCAAATAAAAATCATTATTTCTAACCTTGTCAATGTCTGGACTATATTTCTATTCATTTTGCAACTCATTTGATAAACAAAAGTATGAGTTTTCAGGGAAAACGCCGACTTTATCACTAAGGACACATGCGATGGTCCGTTAAGGATATACCTTAGAAAAATGAGTGATATTTAAAGAATGGAGATTCTAATGTAACACCCCTTTGTGCCAACCTCCTTGGGCAGGGTGTGTTGTCGCTCCCCACCTCTCTATGAAAAACAGTGCCTCACCCGATCTTCATATCAGCTCTCCAGGGTATGCAGGAAAGGTGGTTCTCTTCTGCAGGGTCGATGGGAAACCCCTGTCTAAGCTCAGGTACAAAACTCCCGGGTTTTGGGAATAAACTCTTAGCAGATTTATTTCAAGATTATATGGCTTGGAGAATTGCAAACATGAAAAAAGTTGAAACAAAAAAACATTCAAACATCATAACTAAGTACAAAATACTCCCCTACGGGAAGAGTTACTGTTTCTGTCTCTTTTTTACTGTGGCCTACGCAGGTAATCCCAATAATATACAGTCAGTTACTCTCTCAAAAATGATCAATCACAGGGGAGGTTTGCAATCAAAATGGCTGCCGCAATTGCAGCATCAGTTAAACTTTTTGGGCCCCATTGCCGTGGTCTGGAGTTTTTTGGGTAACTTGTGCACTTGGAGATCTCAGCTTAGAATCGCAGAACATTCAAACCACAAACGTACAACTCCTGATCAGCCAAGTCCTCCCAGCGTCTACTCACCTTCAGGGTCTGCATGCCAATGGGACTCACATCCTGCTGCGGGTCCACTCAGGCACGAGTGCTATGGAAGGGGAGGCGGGATTCCCCTGGTGGAAGCTGGGCTTTGAGCTGACAGGCGGCCCAAAAGCTAGCGGGCCCTCCTCTAAAGGACCACTGAGGAATCTAGTCTTTTTCTCCAGAGCTCTCTGCCCTCTGAAAGTCTCCTCACTACTGCCTCTTCCAAGTCCTGTCCCCTTCCTCCTCTCCCCCCCTTTTTCCTGTAAATGTCACCCAACAGAGTGCTGGGTAGTAAGCCCAATGCATCTTGGGAAAAAAGGGAGTGAATGCCTCTTCCTATAGCATCCCTGTAACATTGTCCCTTTGGGGGGATACACTCCCCCGGGTGAGTCTCTGAAAAAGTGTCCAGCTCAAAATTTGAGACTCACCACTGAATACAAGCTGGTTAACACCCCTGACTTACACCACAATCGGGACACACATAAATCGAAAGCCTTACAGGAAGCGAGGGAAAAAGGGCCACACGTCACTAAACTTAGGGGAAACGACTCTGGGATCTCAGTTATCCCAACTTATCATAGGCCCAGCATCATGGGGGGTCTTGTGTCCCTTTTGGGAACGAGTTGTGTACTAAGGGTCTCCTTCTCGACTCCTGATTTCTTGACTGTAAGGCTCAGGTTAATAGTGGTTACTTCTCACCCGGTGACTCATACATCAAAGTTCTCCCCAACTGGAGGGACATTGTGACTGGACTGCTGGACAAAACTCTTCCTGGTTATCCACCTCTAGGGGATTGATCTTTTGATCTTCAATAGTAGCCCACGGGTTGCAGACCATCGGTAGTCTGGCCCCCATTAAAATCATGGATTCACATCATGTTTGGGCAGAATTTATTCCCCAGGGCGGGCACTTTGTGGAAAGCGGGGCTCCTCTGGAGGTCCCCTGGTATTTGGGCGGACTTTTTTGTTTGGAATTTTTGAAATTGGATATTTTTCCCAAGGTAAAATGTTGGCGATAAAGGGTCTTGGACAATCCACCTCCATTTTCAGGTTCCCCCCTGTAGAGGAACACCAGGCAGTTGTTTTATACTACATAGGTTTCTGGTCCCAAACGTCAGAAGCTTGTTTTTTCCAATAAAGACCTAGTTGCTGAATGAGAACCCTTCCCAGGGATGCAGAAACTTCTCACGAAATCTACGGTCGTACAGGTCTTGTTTCCCCTTCCTGCTCGACCAGAGCTGTTCACCAATCTATAGGCTTCCTTTAAGGGCTTTAAAATGTGACACAATTTAAAAGTAGGTCTTTTGAGTGAATGGTCAGGTGTTTACCCCAAACTAATATCTCTGGTAGCCTGGCTTCCTACAGAACATTAGGAAGTAGGGGAGTAACCATTTGGGACTATTTTGGGGGCAATTGTAGAGCGGGGAAACAAACCCTGATTTGATATGTCGACTCCAGCGTCCTTTCTGATTGGGGTTCAAATCCCCAACATTTTTGAGAAGGGTGCGATTGAATCTCTTGGTGAGGATCCCTTGAGGGTGGAAGGTGTGGTTTTGGATTCTTGATCCGCGAGATTAAACAAATTCCTTAATCACCCGGGGACTCTCAAAGTTTTCCCCTTTGGGGTCAGTAGGGGATGCGGGCTGGCAGCCATAATGCCAAAGACTTTCCACAAAGTTTTCATCACAGTGATTGCCCTCTGTTCTTGGTGCTGTAGGCTTGGGAAAAAGCGGGTAAAATAGGTCAAGTGACCTCTTAAATTTCTTGTTAAACTTGCCCTCTCAGGTCAATGGCAAGGAATCAATACACATAACTCTATTTGGACATCGCTGGTGATGTTGACAAGTGGGGCGGATCGCGTGGGTGAGTCTTCCTCAGTAATGCACCGCGTACATGACTTGTTTTACTCCTCAATTTCAGCTTCATTCTTGCCATTTAAAAACGGTCTATAAAAAGGATGCCCATGTTCATCATGCAGTGCCCTCATGACCGTCTTCCAAAATTGGGTGGGCACCAGCTGTCTTCGAATTTTCTCATTTTGGGACGTTGTGGTTTTCGTACATAGTCGTTCTCATGACTGGGGACTCTAATTGGGGTCACAATACAGATCTTCTGTTTTCAGAGCATTCCTTTAAAGGCCTCCGACCCTTTCACGGGACCATGGGAACACTCACTGAAGAAACTTCGGGTTGGGCTTTTGGATCTGGTCTTAAAGTCAGTTAGGAGGGAATTAGGTGTTGATCCTCGTTAAGTGGGAAAACAAGGTGGTAAGAGCTTTTCCGAGACCCTAGGAATTTGGCACAACCCTGTACAGAAACAGTCCTCGCTTGTTTTCTGTGACACATAGCTTTCACGTCAAGGAGCAGGATTTCCACCAAGCTCATCTATCTTCTAACACCTTCCTTGGAAGGCGAGACAGAGCGTCACATCATTGTTACTGTGCTGGTCGGATACTTCAAGCTGAAATCGAAATGGGCTAAGGCTGCAAGCCACCGGGTTCCTGTAGCATCAAGCTTGGCTGTGGTCTTCACATAGGTTAGTGGATTGTGTCAAGTGTGAACTTTAAAACGCCCCATAGAGGCAAGTCATGCAGTTGTCCACAACAAGGGCCATTAAAATGCTAAGAATTCAAGCTTGTGGGCGGGTAGTTGCGGCTCACTGGCGGGTCAATCCTCGGATGATGTAGTAAAAGGGTTCGCGGGAAAGGCCCCTGCTCTGATACAAAACGACCAAGGCCTAAGGTAAGATCTACATGCAGGAATCTATGGCTTGTGGGGTCCGCAAAAGGCAAACACTGGAGTCTGTGGTAGACAGGGATTTAATTCTCAAAATGCCTTAATCCATTCTGGTGTCCATCTCTCTCCAAATGGTTTCATTTAATCTGAAAGTAGGTTCTTCTGACTTCCGGAGTAACTTGTTCCTCTTGGAGGGGGATACCTTGGGAGTGAGAGAAGTCAGTGGTTTTGTGATCTTTGAATTTATGCGGTACAAACCTTTGTTTACCACAAAATCTAGAAAAGACTAAGCTCCCCCAAATTGGTGGGCTTTGGCTTTTGGGACCGGGTTCCACTTTGTTGGGTCCGTAGAAACCTTCTGGGCTTACAATTTTGTCCACTTATTTCCAGTCTTCTGAAAAAGGCACTTGAAAAAAGGGACAACTCACCCCAGCCTTCTCCAAGCGATCCATTAATTTGAAAAATCTTTGGTTAGTCTTTAGAGTTTGCCCAAAACATGATCGGTAATCAAGTATACCTAAACTTCCTGAAATTTTATACTCCCATCACCCATCCAAAACATTTAGGAAAGTTGAAAGGGCGTCAGGTCATCCCTGGGGAAATTCCCAGAGGACAGATGAAAGCGTCTTTTCTTGATCCTGTTTGGCCATAGGCATTTGATAATATCCACTCCGAAGATCTAGCCAAAAGAAAACCTTGGCTTCCTGTAGACAAATCTAAAGCTTCATCAATCCTGGGCACAGTATATTTGGGCGGTGACTGTGCGCTTGTTCAAAGTACGATAATCCACACCATTCTAATATCACCATTTTTCTTACGGGCAACCCCTATGGAGAAGCTATGGGCTGTGGGACTTGATGTGACTTCCTGTCCAGCAAACCTCTTAGGTGCTGCTGACATTTCCCCAACATCTGCTGGAGCTAGCCCTTCGGGACCTCTCTCGAAAAGGCTCTTCATTAGTCAACCGGATGTGGTGCTCAACTCCCTGTGCCAGACCAAGTCCCAGTCACCTAATGAAAAGACGGGAGCATGCTTTATCATACTTTTTATTAGCAACTCTTTGTCATTTACCTCTCAGGTCGCTATCTTCAAAACAGGGATTGGAAACATTCAGAATGTAACTCTTTCCCTTTTTGTCTCTTTCTTTACATAAGCTTCCAAACAGACTGGGTGAATGTTGAGTGTTTGAAGATAATCAGCACCTCCAATTTCTCGACACCATTGATCTAATGTTCGGAAGATGTTGGCATTTGTTCTCACTATAACAGTTACTGCTGTCCGGTCTGCATCAGTCTCAGGGCAGACTAGTGCTATGATGGGTATCTCTTTATCCACTCCAACAACAGTCTTCGGGAACCGTAATGTGATAGACACATATCCTCTATAGGGGTAACTATTGTCACTTAGTCCCCAAACCACTAGTCCAGATAGGGGCTGTAGGGGCACATCTGACAAGTACTTTTTGTACTATTTCTCAAAAATGATTGACACTTGAGACCCGCTGTCCAATAACACAGTACAGGGGTGATCATTGATATAGGCTTGTACATGGGAGGGGTCCCACTAAACCTTCAGGAAGTTGTCTCGACGACGCAGGGATTGTAGGAGTAGTAGAGTATACTTTGATGTTGCAATGGGGGCAGTTAAGGGACTCTAATGCCCCCCTTCCCATTTCCCAACAGCCTATCCTTGCATTGGGGGAAAGGGGATAAGGACTTTTGTTGAACCCACTTCTTTGGGCAACATCTAGCTATGTTGGTTGGTGTTCCCTCAGACAAAACACCCCCCTTCTTTATATATCCATCTTTAGGCTGACTAACAATTGCCTTCTCTGGAAATTGTTGTTTTGCTGTTTCAGCTTCAGTAACCTGTTTCAGTTTTTTCCACTTCTTTAGCCTGAGCCGTCAAAAGTTGAGCAATTTGTTCCCCTGCTTCTCATAACTTAAGAAGCTCCTCTTCTCGCCGACTTGCCTCAGACTTCAAAGCCACAGTAGTCACTCTCTTGAAGGACTGCTCTCTAGCTGCGAGAGTGGCTTCCTCCTAGTCGCACTTCCTTTAATAACTGATGGAAAAAACAGGGAATTTCTCTTTATCACTACACCTCAGCCTTTTAGGGAATGGGATCTTGAGTTAAAGCTCCTCACAGTACTTGGTCTATACGGTATTGGTCAATATTACTGGGGTTAATCCCACCTTTGGACATTATTCTGTGAACCAGCTTGCCTAGTCGGTAGAGATAGTCGGACATCTTCTCACCTGGCTCTTTGTAGGTAGTGCGGAGTTTATAAAGAAGGTCAGTGGCATCTTCTGGGGACCCAAAACTATCTTCTAGAGCATCCATATAGTCTTGTTGAGTTGCTAGTGGCTTGCTCCGCCAAGCAGCTTGTACCACTTCCATAGTTGGGCCCTTCAAACTCTCCACTATTTTCTGCTTTTTCACAGCATCTGTGCACTGCCACTCTTCCAGATACTGCAGGGCAACATCTCTCCATGTTTCATACCCGTCTTCTCCCGCTGGGGTAGGGGTGGCACCTGAGAATGTTCTCCGACGACGATTGCCTCCCTCAGGCTCTAACTTTGCGAAATGACTGACTAACCGTTCCATGGCTGCAATAAGCACATCAACAGTAGCAGAAGTTTCTTTTGACTTAGAACCAGACGGGGTAGGTGGTAAAACACCTACTTAGCCTTCTCGTTGCAAGTTTGCCTCCTGATGCAGAATCTCTGCTGGGAGGCCTCACAGCCAGATGATCTTCCATTGGGGGCCCTGTTCTGATGGCACAGCTATAACAGATGGAAAGTATTCCCTCTCTAAAACCCTTTCAGTGACAATTAGGGCTGCCGTCAACTGCCTTACTTGATCACTCCGACGATCAACCACTTTAGGCTGAACAATTTCATAAAGCCGTTTCACTATCTGAAATATTTCTTTTTTCATTGAGGTGTTGATAAGTTCACCATAAACAGCAAAGCTATTTTTCCTCTATAATGCTCAATCTTTTCACACCAATCGGACACTTCTCCTTCTGTTAGAGGACTCCATGACAGCTTTTCCTACTTATCTTCTAATGTCCTGGTGGAATCTCAGCAGTGCCTCCACTGTAACACCCCTTTGTGCCAACCTCCTTGGGCAGGGTGTGTTGTCACTCTCACCTCTCTATGACACAGTGCCTCCACCCGAATCTTCGTATCAGCTCTCCAGGTATGCAGGAAAGGTGGTTCCTCTTCTGCCAGAGGTCGACTCGGGAAACCCCTGTCTTAGGTCAGTACACAGTCCCAGAGTTGGGGATAAAACTCTTAGCAGATTTATTTCAATGGATTAATAGGTGATATATGGCTTGGAGAATTGCAAACATGAAAAAAGAGTGAAACATATAACATATCAAACATCAATAACTAAGTACACAATACTCCCCCTACTGGTAGAGTTAAAGTTCTGTCTCTTTTTTACGTGGTGGCCTACGCAGGTAACCCCACAGTAATATACCGTCAGTTAACCTCTCCTAACTGATCAATCACAGTGAGAGTGCAATCAAAATGGCTGCCGCAATGCAGCATCAGTTAAACTGTTGGTGCCCAGTTGCCGTGGTTGTTGGAGCTTTTTTGGTAACTTTGGTGCACTTGGAGATCTTTGCCTTAGCAACCACAGAACAGTCCACACCACAAATGTACAATTCCTGATCAGCCACGTTCTCCCAGCGTCTACTCACTCTTCATGTCTGCACTGCAATGGACTCCATCCTGCTGCTGTCACACTCAGGCGCTGAGTGCCCTGGCAGAGGAGGCAGGATTCTCCTGGATGGGAAGCTGGGACTCTGCAGCTGACAGGCGGCCCACAGACTAGCTGGTCTCCTCTCAGGACACACTGGGGAAATCTCAGTCTCTCTCTCAGAGCTCTCTGCCCTCTGTAGTCTCCTCACTTCTGCCTCTTCCAAGCTCCTGTCCCCCTTCCTCCTCTCTCCCCCCTCTTCCTGTGATGTCACCAAACCAGGGCTGTTGGGTAGTGAAGCCCAATGCATCTCTGGGAAAGAAGAGTGAATGCCTCTTCCTATAGCATCCACTGTACACATTGCTCCCCTTTGGGGGGTTACACTATTGAGAAAGATCTAATCTTGATCAAAACGTCTTGTTATTAGAATCTTTGATAAGATACGTGTTGATATGGATTACCATATATGAAGTTGGCTATGAAGTCGGCTTTTTTACATTTGTCGTTTTTGAATGATTAAAGTTTTGCAGAAAATAAAAATATAACAAATTTTTTCAATCATTGGAGTGAAACCTACTTTTCTTTCTACATGTATTTTTTTTTTGGTGTGCACCCTCCAAGGACCGTGAGTGCCGAGGACATAATCCCGATAATTCCTGAGTTTTCAGAGAAAACACAATTGTCTGGGTGACCCCAAACTTTTGAACGGTAGTGTACCTACCTAACTACTGGGGGTTTATATATCTCCCTTCCTAATGAGGTTTTATAAAGGAAAGCATGATGACTTCTCATCCCCACAGCAACCTGCTTTCCTATTATAGAAAAGCCAGGTGACTACTGTGGGGGATGGGGAGTGAACCATCGTTCCTTTATAGGCCCCCATGAAGTAGGTTTATAGACCCCCATCCAGTAGGTAGATATATAGGTTATATGTCTCCCAGTAGATAGGTATTTAAGTAATAGCGTTACCCAGTATTTAAATATATAGTTAATAGGGTCCCCAGTTGGTATATAGATAATAGGGGTTCCCAGTCTGTAAATAGGCAATATGGCCCTCAGTATATATAGGTAGGTATTAGGACCCCTAGTGTATATAGGTAAGTAATAGAGCTCCCAGTGTATATAGGTAGGTAATAGGGCCCCCAGTGTAGAGAGGCAGGTAATAAGGCCACCAGTATACCCTGGCAGGTAAGGTGCCCCAGTATAGATAGGTAGGAAATAGGGCATATAAAAAAAATAAAAAAACATTACTCACCTTTCCCCCACTTCCTGAAGCTCCACTGGTCTCTTTTCCCGGCATGTGACGTCATTACGCCATGCAGGCAGTGGATATGGAGCAGGGAGTGCTCGCTCTTTCTGCTCCACGGAAGCCTTCAACTGTATTTGCATCGAGAGGACACATATACAGTTGGAGAAACCGTAGGCGCTCCAGGCCCATGGCAGCAGTCTGGAATGTGGTGAGGATTGGGACACCGGCAGTTTTCTCCAGGGTCCAAGACTTGGATACAACTCCCTAGTGACGCCCCTGAAGATAAGAGAGAGCAGGGAGAGGTGGTTGATAACCAAAGAAACTTGTGTGCTCTAAGAAAAGATCTTCTTTATCTCAAATCAAAAGAGCAATACATTTAGTAATGGTCTTCATTTACCTTCCCTTACATGTATAAAGCTAATCATTGTGGTAAGAAAACTCCTTTAAAGACGTTATCCAGGCAAGTACCATATCTCAGGTAAATGTTTTCTAATCTTCAGACCAATTGTGGGATTATAGTATTTTCTCTTGTAAAATAAGAATTCATTCAATATAGCTCACTCTTAGTCTTCACTTATCATGATTGACTTGAAAATAAGTAGTAATAGTGGTAGTAATCTTATGACAGCAGCATCAGAGAAATAAGTCTGATCTCTATCTATTACTGCCTTTCACAATTTGTATTTGTCATGGCTTCACTATAGTCCAATTATATTTGCCTAACATTGTAGTTCCAGTGAATTTGCATCAGCAATTTTTTTTTTTTTTTTTTTACTTTAGTTTGGGGTATCCGGGTCTGGTTTTTACTGGAGCAGTCAGAAGAGTTGGGTGGGACAACTGCTCTCACATTCCAGGCCAGGAATTACCAGGGTTATATAAGGCCAGCAGGCTCAGGTGAGAGCGGTTGTGGCTCTCTAGCTGATGGAACTGCTTAGTGGAGCAAATGTTTGTGAGAGAGCAAGAGCTGGGCCATGCAATCCCTGGAGACTGAGACCTGTATGTGGTTCCCTAACCCTGGGAAGGGAAAACATGGCACTGTGACATATAGCAAAAACTGTGATTGCTTGTGTAATTCTGGCTGAAGCAAGCCTAGTCATTTGTGTTCCTGCTTTGTGGATTGCACTAATAAAATTTGAGGTGATTCAATTAAAAAAAACTGCTATACTTTGAGGTAATCCCTACCAAAAAAAAAAAAAAAAAAAAAAAAAAGAAAATATATATATATAGATATATATATATATATATATATATATATATATATATATATATATATATATATATATATATATATATACACAATGCACACAACACTCCTGACCAGTAATAAGATTGTCATATATTTTACATTAGAGCCATGGAAACCTGCCCATGCCATTCCTCCTAAAGTCTACCATCTAATCGGTTGAATAGTGGTGGGACAGGCCACATTATGACACAAAGAAATGGGTTACTGGATACAACTTTGCACACATTCCTTTATTACCATTTGCAGCATGTGTATAATATTTATTTTATTCACTTATTGTATTCATTTATATAGCAGCAGTATATTCTGCAGCGCTGTACAGAGATTGTGAGTCCAGTCGGGGCAGGACCATTGTGAATGATGACAGGTTCATCTAGAATTAAGACTATCAGTATGTTTTTTGTGAAAGTGTAGGAGAAATAAAACTGTGATTGTGCATACCATAAACTCCGGCCTCTAGGTGTGAGAAGCTGATAGAGACATCCCTCAACAGGGGTCATTGCAGATAAAGATGGTCCTAAAAAGTATTAAGCATGCCACACTTTTCAGGTTTTTTTGAAAACTTATTTATGTTCTTTAACACATCAAATATTAATAAAATAGTTTTAAAAATGAGGAATAGTTTGAGCTATGAATACTTTTTCAATTCACTGTATACCTATATTCAGGGGCATTGCTAGGGTCACAAAAAAACCGGGGTCACCCCCTTTAAGTTTTTTGAGTGGGGGGGTGCCACCCCTTTTTTAAGCCCATTGTGAGCTGCGGATGTTTTTTAAGAGAAAAAACTTTTTTCCTGTCAAAAATTTCTCACCCATTTTACTAGATTCCGCCATCCCTCTCACCTTGTATGCAGTGTAATACCTAACAAACAAGTCCCCAAAAATCCCCTTCATGGAGAAAAATATCCCCGCAAATCAATTTTTTACAAAAAAACTTACAAAACCAAAAAAAAAACATACTATTAAGTTAAAATAATTTGACAGACCCTGACCAACGCACCCCCAAAATGGGGACATCATTGTCCAATACCACCCCATACAGTCCAATAGGGGTAGAATAGTTGTATGTAGGCTCAGCAGAAATAAAGTGTTTTGTGTTGAGGATTATTATCGACAAAGTTGAAATCGGCAGGGGTTTTTCGTTGATCGGATTTTTTTAGTTTCCCGCGTAATTTTAGGTTAAAATTTGCAAAAAATTTTTAATATCGCGCCATTTTTGGCGTTCCCTGTCATTTTGGCGGCCACAAATCAGCTCACAGTAGAGCAGGGTGGTTGTGTGCGACGTCATGAGGGGATGTTTTGGTTCATTGGGCGGAAAAATCACAGGCCTCGATTTACATAGAAACCCCTTTCCCTGTTCATGCCGTGTGTTCAGTATCCAAAGCAGTGGAGGGGGCGCTCTGACTTGTGAAAACCTCAGCGAAATTATTCTATTTGTTTACGAACACTTTGTTTTGCTTGATCCTTAAAATTTTGGGAGATCAGAGATTTGCAATTTTAGGTAGTTAGGCTGAGAATTTTTTAAAGGAGCATCAACCCATTTAACCGCGTAAGTCGGGGGAGGAGGGGGGGGGGGGGGGGCGGGCGAACCAGACAAGTTTCAAAAATCTGGAAATTTTGCACCCCAACTTAGTGTAGCTTGCATGAATAGCTTTTTTATTAAAAAGTTTTCTGTTGAAAATTATTGGGGTATTTGGGGAGCTGAACTTATTCAGGATACAGTTTTCTAGTAACTGCAGGTTATTTGTGAGTTGCAAATCCACTTTTATTATCTATACATTTTGAAGGTTTTTTTTTCACTTTTCCAATCCCGCTTTGTTAATAGAGGTACCTTTCTGTTAAATTTGAATCAGCAATTTTGAGTCCCACAGGTGTATTTATAGGTGCCCCAAAAATACCCTTTTATTATCCGTTTTAAAATTTTCCCGATAAGTTTTTTTCACTTTGGGGGAAAACCACTTTGTTTTATAGAGCCCCTTGAGTTAAAATTTGATCCAGCAATTTTTTTAAATCCCACAGGTGTATTATAGTTGGGAAAAAAAAATTTTATTATTTTCCCAATACATTTCAGATAGGTGTTTTTTTCACTTTTTCCCCGTCCACTTTGTTGATAGAGGGTTAAACCTGCATTTTTAAAATTTGGGAAACCAGCAATTTTTTTAGGCACCAAGGGGTATTGATAGGTGGGGGAAAAAATTTCCTTTTTTATCCTATAATTTAAAATATGTTTTTTTTTTTTCACTTTTTGGGGCAGGGCCCGCCTTTTTTGATAGAGCCACCTTGCAGTTAAAATTTTAATCCAAACAATTTTGGTTTGGGCACCCCCAAGGTTTTATTTTATAGGTGCCCAAAAAAACCTTTTAAATTTCCCCCATTACATTTCCCGATACGTGTTTTTTTTTACTTTGGGCCCGGGGCCCAAATTTGTTGATTGGCCCCCTTGCAGTTAAAAATTTTTAAACCAGCAATTTTGTAGGGCACCACCGGTGTTTTGATAGGGGGCCAAAAAAAAACCTTTTTTTTATGTATACATTTCAGATACATGTTTTTTTTTAATTTTGCCCATTCCCCTTTGTTGATAAAAGGGACCTTGCAGTTAAATTTTTAATTTAGCAATTTTGGGAGTCACCACGGTGTATTGATAGGGCCCAAAAATACCCTTTTATTATCCGTTTCATTTCGATACCTTTTTTTTTTCACTTTTGGCGCAGACCAGCCCTTTTTTGTAAGCCCCTTGTAGTTAAATTTGAATTTTTCCAGCAATTTTTTTAGTCCAAACCCCAGTGTATTTTTATAGTTGCCAAAAATACCT
Source organism: Phyllomedusa bahiana (assembly GCA_025379985.1). Classification (NCBI taxonomy): domain Eukaryota; kingdom Metazoa; phylum Chordata; class Amphibia; order Anura; family Hylidae; genus Phyllomedusa; species Phyllomedusa bahiana. The sequence continues at coordinate 35,377 of JAODAL010041882.1, forward strand.
TTTTTTTATCCAATACATTTTTAGATAGGTGTTTTTTCACTTTT
>JAODAL010041883.1:0-35420 GCA_025379985.1 Phyllomedusa bahiana
ATGGCAGACAACGCCTTGAAATTTTGATGCACTGGCTGGCCGGGCAGGGAGGGCTTTTCTGGCAAAGAATTGCCGTCGGCATCGGGTTTGGGGGGGGGAGGGCCATGACTGGCGGAACCCATCGTGCCACGGGCGGAAAGGAACATTTCCAAGGCCAAAACCTGGAAAGGGCCGACATTCGGGCTTTTGGTTTTTGGGGAGGGTTTTGGGTTAAAAGTGTTTCTTCTGCCCCAAAACCCGGGGGAAGCAGAGGCTGGCTGCTAGACGGCCGCTGTAGGCATGAGGTCTAAACTGGGGGAAGAGAAGGGGTGGGATGGGTCTCTGGGGGGTGGGTGGGATCGGGAACGGTGGGGCTGAAGCGGAGGCATCCCTGACAGACTCTGAGAGACAGGGGCAGCTGAAAACCTTTGGGTGGGGGGAGGGGGAGGAGACAAGGGTTGCAGTGGGGGGAGGCCCGGCGTCGGTCTGGCCTTTTTTGGCAAGTTTTTCCCTCCTTTTCAACTCTGCATTCGCTGCATGTGACTAACATGTTGGTGGGGGTTTTAACCACTTAGGTTTCTTGCCTCTATTAGGGCGTTTACGGAAAAGGGGCATTGACACCGGGGTAAATCGAGGCTTGCTCAAAAAACCCGGGCTGAGAGGTCCAAAATTTTTGAGGGATAAGGGGGAGGGGGTTTTTGCCTGCCCGTGGCTGGCGGAATCATATCAGGATTTCTGCGCCCCCTCCCCTTTTTGTGGGGGGCCCGTTTGACAACCCCAGTCTTCCCCCTCGCCCACTGAGAAGCCTCCAAGCAAATTCGCGAAAAGACCGGGATGATCCGAATGTGTCATCCACCATCATACAGGGACTTGGTCGTCCTGACTTTCGCATCCAAAGCTGCGGCTACAAGAAAGGGGGCACTGAAAGGGCGTTGCCGACCCGCCGGGTTTTTTTCCCGATTGCCCGGGTTTCCTTCCCTCCTCTGAGGCATCAAAACTGGGGGTCAGAGAAAAGCTAAATCCCCCCTCTTGATCTTTTAAACATGCCTTTGCCCCAACCCATTTTGTCAAAAAAGAGGTCTCAGACAATGGGGTTATCCACAATGGTGGGTACCAAATTACATTTGGGGCTTCATGTTGGACGGATGTGATGATGCTGATGACACATTTGTGGCCGTTACTGGGAGGACAGGAGGTAACTGCTAGATGCAGGTTGCATTAACCCTGAAGGACAGATTGGCGAGAGTTCGTACTTAGTTCACAGGGCCCTGACCCAGGATGAAGGCCTGACGGGCCTGCAAAATACGATCCCCTGGATGCGTTTTGTCGCCACACTGGAAAGGGGCACCTTTTTTCGTACCCCCTCCTCCATTTTTCTACCCCCTCTTTGCTCCTTACCCCCTCATTTGCTCCTTTTTCAGAAATTTTAAAAATTTGAGAAGGTATGGAATAGTTTTTGGGAAAATTCTTATTAAAAGACGGCAAATCACAGTTTCCAAAAACCCCTTAATCAAAACAAATTGTGGATTCAAATTTTAACTGCAAGGTGTCTATCAAAAAAATCGGGTGGGCAAAAGTGCAAAAAATATATCTTTATGTTTCGTAAATAAAAGGTTTTTTTTGACCTTTAAAATTCCCCTGGGGGTGACTATAGAATTGCTGTTTAAGATTTACGTGGTCTGGTCAATGACAAAGTGGGGTGCGCAAAACCCCAAAAAAAACACGTATTGTTATGTTTTGATAATAAAGGTAGTTTTGCCCTTCCTTCACCTGTGGTGACTATAAAATGCTGTTTTAAGATTTAGTGGAAGCTTGTCAAGAACAAAGCTGGGTGCGCAAAAAAAAAAAAACGTACTGTTATGTTTTGTTTTACACGGTTTTTTTTTTGCACCTTTCAATTCACCTGTGGTGATTTTAAGAATTCTTTTTTAAAAGATTTAGTGGATAAATGGGTCAATAAAACAAGCGGGGTGCGCAAAAGTAAAAAAAAACAGTATTTTTAGTTTTCGTATAATAACGGTATTTTTTGCACCTTTCTTTTCCCCTGTGGTGCATAGAATTCTGTTTTAAGATTTACGTGGATGCTGCGTCAATGAACAAGTGGGTGCCAAAAATCAAAAAAAACGTATTGTTATGTTTTCGTATGTACTGGGTATTTTTGGCAAAAAACAACCTTGTGACTACAGATTGCTGGATTGTAATTTAAACTCAATTTGGATTATCAAACACGGGGGAATGGGTTAAAATTGAAAAAAACCCCATTAAAATTTTAATGAAAAAAAAAGTGGAGTTTTGCACCTAACAAAGAGACCGTTTTACTAGAAATGTGTGTACCAATATAAGTTCGGGCTGCCAATATCCGGGAAAATATTTCAAGCAAACTGTTAATAATAAAGATATTGCAGTGCAATGTCTACACAAAGTTTGGTGAACTTACCCAGTTTTCTTTAAGATAGAGTTTGTCTGTGTTCGCCCGCGGGCCCCCCCCCCCCCCGCTCCTCCGTGCTTTAAGCGGTAGATGCAGCTTTAAAATTCTCTAGCTAACTAAAAATCTTCAAACTTAATCTAACAAAATTGGGAAAGGATCACAGCTAATATAAGGTTTCCTGTCAGAAAAGACAAATTTCGCTGAGCTGTTTGGCCCAGGAAAGGGCAGTCCTTTTCCCTATGAGACACTGAGAGACACAAAGGTGAACGGAAGGGCTTTTTCTTTTTTTAAAACAGGTATTGTTTTTTTCCCCAAATTTGCAACCTCACATCCCAGTCGACTCGCACACACATCTCCCCCTGTTATTTTTTTAATTTCATTGCTGGCCGCCAAAATACGGAACGCCGAAAATGGCGCGCTTAATAATGATGCAAAGATTTTAACCAATTTCCATGATCTGAAATTTCGATCCCATAAAAACCTTGCCGATTTCAACTTGGTGAAAAAAAATGCTCAACACTCCCCCCCCCACTATTTCTCTAACCCCTCGAGCCCCTTCAAACTTTTGCTTTTCCCACATAGCTTGTCCCATCCCTCAGCATCACTGCCAATAAAAAATTTCAGCCCTGACAAGTCTCTTTTTAAAATCGCCTCCCCCTATGACAGTTTACCCCTAAATAACAGCCCCAAAATAACCCCTAACAGGGAAAGCAAATTACCAGACGCATCATTGTTACAAAAAACATCCTAAAAAACCCAAAGCCCCCAAACATCACTTTTAAAAGGATCAAAAAATCCGCCGACCCTGACCAAAGGGCCCCCCCCCCCCCCCCAATTGACTATCCTGTCACGGCTCGGTTAATAACCACGCCATATAGTGACCAGATAGTGGTGATACTAGTTGTATGTAGGCTCTGCAGACATATAAGTGATTACACTGCAGTTACATTTAGTGACTCACCGGAGACATCATTTCTGATCAGCGTCGTTCACTTTTCCTTTTCTTCTCCATCCGGTCCACACCTTCATGCTGGATTCTCCCGGCCACAACTCGTCCCTGAGGATTTGGACACAAATATCTTAGAATCCTCACATTTCCAGCAACTCCTTAATTTTAGGTATAGCAGTCCCCTCAGTTAGACAGGTATATAGATATGCCCTCTCAGTCAGGCAGGTATATGTATATATGTCTCCTCAGTCAGACAGGTATATAGGGGCTCAGGCAGGTATATAGCTAGGAGCTCAGGCAGGCATATGGGGGCTCAGGAAGGCATATAGGGGCCACAGGCAAGGGTATGGGGGCCACAGGCAGGTGTATGGGGGCCACAGGCAGGCGTATAGGGGCCACAGGCAGGCATATAGGGGCCACAGGCAGGCGTATGGGCGCACAGGCAGGCGTATGGGGGCTCAGGCAGGTGTATGGGGGCACAGGCAGGCATATGGGGACACAGGCAGGTGTATGGGGGCTCAGGCAGGCGTATGGGGCCACAGGCAGGCGTATGGGGGCTCAGACAGGCGTATGGGTCCACAGGCAGAAGTATTGGGGCCAGAGGCAGGCGTATGGGGCCACAGGCAGGTGTATAGGGGCCACAGGCAGGCGTATAGGGGCCACAGGCAGACGTATGGGGGCTGAGGCAGACGTATAGGGGCCACAGGCAGGCGTATAGGGGCTACATGCAGGCGTATGGGGGCCACAGGCAGGCAAAAATAACAACCTTCATACTCATCTGATCTCTGTCCCGGCCGCGCGCTCTTCTTCTTTCATCTTCCCGGCCGTGCGCTCCTCTTCCGTCGGACACTGGAGACGTGATGATGTCATCACGCCTCCAGCGCTGGGACGCTCCTCCGGCGCTCCTCGGGCGCACGGCCTATGACGGGCTGTGCGCCCGAGGAGAGTCAGCGTCGCGATGACATCACTTCATCGCGACGCTGCCCAGCTCAGCAGCACGGGGCCGCGGCGGGTACTCAGAACTATGAGGACTCGGTGGACCCGCTGTGTCGGCCCTGCGGCTTACCGGAGGATCCAGAGATCCTTCGGTGAGCGGGTCCGACACTGTCTGCGGGGCAGGGAGCGCTCGCTCTCTGCTCCGCAGAAGCCCTCACCTGTATGTGCGTCCAGCGGATGCACATACAGAGACCGCCGGCGCTTCAGGTCCACGGCAGCGGCCTGGAGCCCGGCAATGTTCGGGGCCCGTGTTTGCGCCGCTTAGGGACAGGCAGAGGTAGGCGCCCTAGGGGATCGCCTACCTCTGCCTACCCGTCAACCCGGCCCTGCTGAGGACAGACGGTGAATCCACAGGTCACTGTGTGGGGTTGACGTAACCTACGCCAATGAACAGAGTCTAAGGGGGTCCCAGGTCATCACGGGAGTCCGCTTGATGTACTTTGCTACATCAAGGAATTAGTAGCGACAGCTGATGAATGTAGTACAGGAGGATGAGGCAAGAATGTGGTCCGGGCACAAGCAACAAGGTCAGGGCAGGCAGCGTACAAATAGCAATCAATATGGTTATTTTTTTGGTAAAATAGATGTCTATTAGCAAACTATCAGCTGTATGGTAGAGCTGCATGTGAAGTAGTGCTAGCTATCTATGCTAGGACAAGCCCCTTTTTTGTATATCAGATAAGGGTGGCTCAAATTTAGGCTTACTGTACACTACTGTATACATGTACACTACTGTATAATGTAAAGCAATTCACCATCTCCCAGCATCTTCTATCACTATATTTTATATTTCGAGACCGCTTTATCTGAATTAGGCATTATCTTTGTTTTTTTATTTTTGTTTTACTTTTTTTTTTTTCCTATTTTCAGTTGACATTTTGGGACTTCAGAACCAATTTCTAGCTCTCCCTGGGGTTTTATTGAAAGTTACAAAATGTTCAGCTTATAGCATTAGCTAGTATAATGATTTTGAGAATTCATCAATGGGTCTAATTAACACATTGCAATTTCTTGAATACCCAAGTTCAATCAATACATTCTTTACATATGTAACATATAACAAAGTAGAGTTCTAGTTATTTTTCTTAGGTCTTTATAAACAAAATAAATTCTGTCCATCTGCTCCTATATGTTATATGGGTCGTACATGAAAAAGTATAAGGACGGATGGTGAGTGCAATTTTCATTGCAATAAATGTCAATGACTAAGTGGAAGGAAGTAGACGTTAGAGTTCAACAAGGTGAACAGTCAGTTTGATGTCAGTCTGACCTCCAACATGAGACTGTACGGTATAAAGAGGAAGTGGTGAGCATCCTTCTTCCGTTCCACATTATTGAAGCTGAAATGCATCATGAACATATAAGTTATTTGCTGTAATTGATCTCTTATTCATCAAATAAGTCACATTCTAAAAATGAATAACTATATAAAACTTTAACAAGTTTGTTTATATCTTTTTCACATTAATATAATTATGTCTTTTAACCCTTTCCCAATGCTACAGTTTTGTTTTCATCGTATTAGTTTTTCCATCTCAACTTTTCAAGAGTCATTCTTTTTATTTTTTTTTATCTAGACATGTGAGAGCTTGAGCTTGATTTTTTTTTGTGGGACAAAGTGTACTTGATGTTACTATTGACTGTACCATATAATGTACTAGGTCCTGGTTTTCACCAGAGCCCGCTGCAAAGCGGGATGGACTTGCTGCGGCGGGAGTCTACAAGGTCGCTACCCCTGATGTGACTTGCTTGCGGTGACAGCGTGGTAAAGAATCGAGAGGCGTAGACATAGTCCGGGACAGGTGGCAAGGTCAGGGCAGGCGGCAGAGGTTCGTGGTCAATAGACGTAGCAAGAGGGTCAGGGCAGGCGGCAAGGTTCAGAGTCGAGAAACGTAGGCAAGGGTCAAGGCAGAGACAAGAACAAAGATAACGCTTTCTCTAGGGCATGGAGGCAACAAAGATCCAGCGAGGAGCGACAGGCCGGAGCCCAAAATATAGGGTCAGTGTCCGGCGATTATCCAATCACCTGCGCGCTGGCCCTTTAAATCTACATGAATGCGCCCTAGGGAGCGTGCACGCATGCTGTGGCCGGCAGGGGGAGCAGACGGAACAGGAGCGTGGTCAGGTAAGTAGGAGCCGCGAGTGCACCCAAGGCCGGTCCCGCGGCCAGCGGCGCTACCCGTCCCTGGCAGGGATCCAGAGGGGCGAACACGGGTGCGCCCGCGACCCGCGGGCCGGACCGCGGCGCTACTCGTAACAGTACCCCTCCCCTTAGGGCCTCCCCTCCTTTTAGCCTGAATGAACCTGCGGACGAGGTCATGATCGAGAATATTAGACTTGGGTTCCCAGGATCTCTCCTCGGGTCCGAAGCCTTTCCAGTCGACCAGGAAAAAACATTTACCCCTTCACTTGAAAGATGTCAGCAGAATCCACTACCAGGGGAGGCGAAACATTCCTCTGCGAGAACCGGTTCAGGACCAGAGGCTTAAGGAGCGAGACATGGAAAGAGTTTTAAATCCAGAGTGATGGGAGTAAGCAGAGCTTGTACGTCACTGGGTTGAGCTGCCGGAGCACCTTTAAGGGTCCCAGGAAGCGAGGGCCCAACTTGTAACTGAGAACCTTCAGGCGTACGTACTTCGAGGAAAGCCAAACCCTGTCTCCTGGGAGGAATGTCGGGGCCGGTCTTCTCCTCCTGTCCGCCTGAGACTTCATACGAGCGGAGGCCCGAAGTAGGGAACGTCGAGTCTCTTGCCAGATGGCCTTGATATCCCGAACTTGATCATCCACAGCGGGCACCTCAGAATCCACGGGCAGAGAAAGGGGAGGGGGCAGGTGGCAGCCATAGACCACAAAAAATGGAGAGACGTCGGAAGCATCCGAGTCACGATGGTTGTAGGAGAACTCGGCCCAGGGGAGCAGCTCGGCCAAGTTGTCCTGACGTCCGGACACAAAATGACGTAAGTATTCTCCCAGAATCTGATTAACTCTCTCCACCTGTCCAGTGGTCTGAGGGTGGTAGGCCGAGGAAAACTCTAGCTTCACTTGCAAACGGGAACACAGCGCACGCCAAAATTGGGATACGAATTGCACTCCCCGATCGGAGACAATGTGCGAAGGTAACCCATGTAGATGGAAAATGTGTCGGAAGAAGTGACCGGCCAATAGTGGAGCAGATGGCAGGTCAGGAAGAGGCCTGAAGAAAAAGGATGGCACGCACCGAATGGCATGTCTCCTCTATTTTTCTTATAAAATGGACTAAAATAGGACATTTGCACAAGAGGATGAGCGTTGATAAACGTATTTTTTCAACATCTATTTATTGTAAAGTATTCAGAAAAGGAGTGGGGAACTCCGATATTGGCGATAAGAGAGAATACACGTTATAAAAAGGGAAAGTATTCCTGACTAACACTACCATCCCGCAACATATGAACACGGCGTTTATAAAAGTTTTACCGAAGCCAGGAAAGGACATGTCTCTCCCCTCCTCGTACCGTCCAATTTCATTAATAAATGTTGACTTAAAAATCATTTCTAAGGTGTTGGCGGACAGGCTGGCCACTCTTCTTCCCTGTCTCATTAGCCCTCAACAGACGGGATTCGTTAAGGGCAGAGCAGCCGTCTCTAATATTCGTAAAATCATTACTGTCCTGGATGAGATCAAATGTAATCTGGGGCTTCATCCCTCTCCAGCTGTCCTGTCCATTGATGCAGAAAAAGCGTTCAACAGGGTCAGCTGGAGATGGCTGGGGGCAGTGATGGACGGATTCGGATTCCAGGGAGCCTTCCGTTCTTATATCTCTTCACTATATACCAATCCCCGCGCTCAGATCTATACCCCGGGTATTCTTTCTAGGGCCATTCATTTGGGGAGAGGCACTCGCCAGGGATGCCCATTATCCCCACTACTGTTTAATTTGGCCATAGAGCCGCTCTCCAGAGTCCTGGCCACTAATCCAGATCTCCTGGGCATTAATATCGGTTCATCCAATATTAAGGTCTCCTTATTTACTGATGATCTTCTGATTTATCTATCTGACCCACTGGTGGAGGTTCCGATAGCTTTAGATCTGTTACAGGAGTTTGGCCTTTTCTCGGGCTTTAAGGTTAATGTTTCTAAGTCAGAATTGTTGGATCTCTCCCCTGCTCATTCACCTTCCTCACATATGCTTTGCAATTTACCTATATCCCTCGCGGGTGCCTCCATCAAGTATCTGGGAATAAATATTGGTAAGTCCCCTGAGTCCATTTATCACCTCAATTACCCCCCTCTGTTCCTCAAAATTGGTAAGGAACTAGAACGATGGATGCATCTTCCGCTCCCTTTACTTGCTAAGGTTCATCTTCTCAAGATGCGGACGTTCCCAAAAATACTATATTTGTTACAAACAATCCCCTTATTGCTTAGACATAAAGATGTCCGCCAACTTTATACCGCTTTCACTTCTTTCCTATGGAATAAAAACGCCCCGGATAGCCCTTGCTAAACTGATCCTCCCAAGGGATAGGGGGGGGGGGGGGCTGAATTTGCCGGATCTGAGGTTGTATAATCTAGCCAGCCTCCTGCGTCACGGATCGGATTGGGTTAAACAGTCTTCCAGATATTCCAATCTCTCTACTGAGGCGGCACTGGTTCACCAATGGACGCATCCAGGCCTTCTTCATACCAAATATTCTGCTCTTCCCAAGGTGGCGAAACATAGCCTCATTGTGAGGGACACAATCGGAGCCTGGAAAGCCTGTAGAACCCTGTTCTCTCTGCCCTACCAGACCAGTAGATACATTCCTATCTATGGACACCCAGAATTCAAACCTGGCCTTGATAACCCCCAATTTAAAGTCTGGAGGAGTAAGGGGATCTTAACTATTTCCCAGCTTATTCACCCTTCCCACCAACGGATTTACTCTCTCTCAGAATTATCTCAAAAATATACCTTGCCACCATCGCATTTTTTGGCTTACTCCCAAATAGTGAGTTTTTATAGAAGTAAGGACATGAAGCCGTCGCATTTTAAGTTGAATGCTTTTGATAATGTTATCGGCCCTACTTCTTCAACAGACCACTCTCTATCAGCGCTATATGCCGGTCTTCGTAGGGGTTCAGAAGACGAGGGGCCTTGCAGGATTTTTGCTAAGTGGGAGAAGGTCTACCCTAACCAGGAGATCTCTACTACAATTCTCCAGGGATGGCTGAAGATCCATAAATATATAGTTAATGAGAAGTGGAGGGACATATTCTTTAGAATTGCCCATTCCGCAATTTACGGCTTTAATATTCCCCCCCATCCAGCTTGTCCAGACCGTTTGACGTCCTGCCCCAAGTGTGGCACCCCCCGCACGGATTTTGTCCATAGTATATGGACCTGTGTGGAAACCATGAAGTTCTGGGAGACAGTCATACAAACTCTGAATCTTAAAGGAGTTGTCTCCCTTCAGAGTTTCAGAGAATGCATGAATGAAATACTCTGTCACTTCCTGGTTCAGACTGACTCATTTGCATACAGCTCAGTGTTGTGCTTTCAGATGCTAATTAGATCAGATTAGCTTCTCAAACTACTAACAGGACTTCTTATCTGATCCCAAAAACAAAAGCCCTAATTACAGTTCTGTTTATTTTACATCACACTGCCTCAACCTGTGTGATGACATCACTCACTGTTATCTCATTGAACAAACAGCAGGGGGAGAATTGTTTACAGGTCTGTTACTGAGGGAACTGAAATAGCCAATATAGCCCAATATATAGGGTCAGCGTCCGGCGATTATCCAATCACCGGAACGCTGGCCCTTTAAATCTATATGAACGCACATGCCCTAGGCAGGGATCCAGAGGGGCGAACACGGGTGCATCTGCGGCCCGCGGCGCCACTCATAACACTAGGAAACCAAAGAAAAAATCTTTGTGGGGTAGAATGTTAAAAAACACAACTGCATTATTTTTATAGAGGTTTTGTTTTTGTAGAGCTTACTGTTTAGACTAAATGACATGCAATCTGCATGGAGTTTTTTGTTATTTTTGACTACTTTATTTGCACCATTTTGGGATCCATTTGAATTTTATTTTCCTTTTTATTCCAATGTTTTGGGGATGTAAAATAACAAGCAAATTCACAATTTTGGTGTTGGGTATATTTTTCTACATTTTTCACCATTTAGGATTAATAATGTTACATTTTAATAGATCAGACTTTGATGTGGAAATACCAATTAAAGGGGGTTTATCATCACATGACTTGAGCTGCTTCTGTCTGTTACAGCTTCAAATCCATGGACTGGTGACATCATCATTCTGTGTGAGTGGTGGAAGGGAGAGGATGTCACAGCTCTGCAGACCTCCTGCAATAGTTCTCATGTCTGCAGAGCTGTCATCTCCGGGACAAACTCCTTGTAACCAGAACACCTGCATTGTTGTAAGCAGTTGTACATACAGCCTGAACTGCTGAAACAAATGTGAGAAAGGCATGCTGCCCCCCCCTCTCCCCTCCACACACTCATAGTGTATTCAGTTGTGTTATATGGGTTATGGGAACAGACTGTATAAGGCTGTGATATATAAGGGTACAGTGAATCTATCAGCTTGAGACTTAGTAATTGCCCAGATCCTTTACATAGAGCCATCACTGGGAGATGAGCATATAGAGGAGCTGAGACAGCCTTTATTATATAGACAGCAGCCAACACAGTCAGCTCGTTTCACTTTCATTTTCCACAGCTCAGAGGGGAGTAAGCACAGAGTGCAGGCAGCCAATCACAGCACAGGGGGCATGTCCCATCCATGGGGCGTGTCCCAGCAGACTGAATTAAATATCAGTCAGCCAATCACAGAAAATGGGGCATGGCTTGACCCCAGGCTAGCGTTTTAGGTGTTGTACACACAGATTAGCTTATATTTGCTACACTAAGTGATTTAGGTAATGCAAACCAATTGCAAAAGTGCTAATTTTTACTGTCCCCAACATTAGAGATATGATCTTTGTAGCGAGAAAACCCCTTTAAGTTTAATATTTTAATTTTTTTACTTTTAATATATTTTTCTCTTTTTTTCACTTTACTTTCTTTTTGCCCACTAAGGTATTTTATCACTATGGGGTGTAATTACTTGTACAGAGTTCTGCAACAGTAATACATTTCATAGTACAATAATAGAGACCTGGGGACTCACTTTAGAAAAGTTCACACCCATTTTTGGTGGTTAAATGGGTTGTCTCACCATGCTGTTTACAGAGCCAAACCCAGCTTCAGGCTCTCACTTCCTGGTTAGGCTGTGGGTGGTTCTATAGCAGTGATTGGCATATCAGCTCTGCTTTTCCTAGCTGATCCTGTTACAGTCACATGAGTACAGGAGGTTTGTTAACTGTAGTAAACAAAGCTAAAGAGCTTTAAAGATAAGGAACACAGCAGAGATTGCTGTCATTATCCCATCCAAGGGTGCCGCTTGCAAAAGCAGATAGGTGGCCAGTACCGAGAGAAGCCTGTGCACAAAAGCAAGAGATAAGATCTGCTTCGAACTCTAAAGAGAAGCAAAATCAGAAAACAATGTATTTGCATTTGCACAATACATTAGAGTATGTTCACATGGCGTAATTTTATGCTTGTTTTGGTGCGTATTTTGGGAGAGCATAATGATATATTTTAGCTTAGTCAGTGAATGCAATTTACAAGCTAGCGAGTGTAGGCAAGCACTAGAATTATTAGCTAGGCAGGAATTTAGGGTTGCAGCAGCATCTAATTTTCTAACCATTCATCTAAAGACTGACTATTTTAGATGACTTATATTGGTTGCATTAAAAGGTAAGTTTTAGCCTGGCTATTCAGGAATTTTTCTATTAACTTAGTTTGGAAAACAAATTGGCAATCTGCTTTTTTTTAGCGAACTAGTTAATTTTGTTGCATTAGCCAACCAGCTACATTTGGGTAATTTCTACAGAATCCCTTTTGCGCCAAAATATGCTCCAAAATACGAGTCAAGCAATGTTCTATGTAGGTCTCATAGAATCCAATGTAAAACATGCACCGCCATTCACACAACGCGTATTTTACAAGCGTAATTGCGGCCCACATTTGGGGCCAGTTTTACTGGCATAAATTTCAGTGCCTTGTCAATTCTTCAGGGGTTTTACGCCAGTAAAATCCCAGTAGAAACACTGGTGGAACGTATTTTCGTCACGTATACAATGCACCATATACTCAACACTTCAGGCGGATTTTGAAGCTAATTTTGAAGTGTAAATTGATACTACAAAAGTACGCCATGTGAACAGATCCTTAAGCTCCACTCCATGCCTTGCCCTGCATATCTGTTACCCATTAGGTATACTGGACTTCTTGACCTCATTCTACTGGCTTGCTGGTAAGGTAATTATATCAAACTAAAAACTGTCTTTGCAGAACATAAAAAACAAAAACCAAGTTAAATATTTGATTAATAACTTGCTTCGAAAGCCTCCCTAGTGTATATATCTGAACTTAGCTAGAATTTATATTTTCCTCCTATATATATTACAATTGTGTTCAGCCTAATGATGAAAATTGCAGATATAATATGACTTATGGATGCTTATATAAAGTTAAATTAGTTTTAATAAGACAGATCCATGGGGTAATTGCTATCTTGCTAAAAAAATAGCTGCTAATTCAGCAGTTTTCCATGACTATATAACTGCATTTCTGCAGAGAATTACCAAAGTGAATAATACAAAATGAAACTCCAAGAAACTATATTGTATGACTTAGTGTCCAGATGGTACAAATCCATTCTATTAATTGACACATGTGCCTTATTTTTTAAATAATTACATTAAGGGTGGGTTCACACATCCGTCCTTTTAGCTGCAGTTTTTGAAGACAAAACCAGGAATGGATCATAATTGGACACGTTAGGGAAAGATTGAGACTTCTTGTTTTAAGTCCACTCCTGGTTTTGGCTTCCAAAACTGTGTCTGAAAAGCTGAATGTATATCCCCACACCTTCCTCCACTAAAAGTTCAACCACCCCTTTCCCATGTTATTTGGTTCCTGACCGAATTGTTTACCCTCCTCCGCCCTCCTTCCTGATCAGGCACATTTTCACTTTGGTACACTTAGGTTTGAACTGCATAACGCTTCCTCACACTTGGTTATTAGTTTTTTGCCTTTTTTTGGCTTTACTTTTATATAATTATTACATTAGATTTTTTTTGTAATATGGAAAATGGATAAAAAAAATGAAAAAATGTTTGTTTTACCTATTTTTTTTAACAGCAGCAAAGGTGGCACTGAAATAAGATGTGTAACTGTCGCTTTTATGTCACAAGTTTTTGGGTGTGTGGGCAGGGCGAAAAGTTGTGGTTTGGGCTTTCAGAGTTTTTTTTCTTTTTTAATACTTTATTTTTGGTGTGTTTTTTTCTCTTATTTTATTTTACATATTGTGCCTCCCATAAAGCCATGAAAGATCTCTGGGGGACATATTCACACTTTTTTTCTGTTTTTTTTTGCTGATTTCCCCTGTAACTGGGGCTGATATATTAGCGTAAGTTACTGGGGAAATACATCCCCTGAAGTCACTGCAGAGCTGATAAGGGTCTGATAAGACCCAGTAGCTCACACACTTCATGAGCCCTGGTAGTCATGAAGGGAAGAAGGAAGCTGTGAGGCTTCCAGCTATTCTGTATATTCAGTGCTCATTAAGCACTGTTTATACAACAATCAAGAAGACAGGGATGTTTATGAGCCATCCCGCCTTCTCCTTGGAAAGCTCCACTGATACTGACAGCCATTTGTCACCTGTTGTTAGGGCCGCTGGTTAGTGGACCCACTGGACCACCGCAAGCTTTGGTGTAAGATGCATCAGGGAGCGGAGTGTGGATTGCGATGCCACTCGCTCCTGGAGCTTCAGGCAGAGCAGGGACATGAGTGTGCCCGCGACCTACCATGCGGACAGTGGGGGCACTCATAACAGTACCACTCCCCTCTTTGATCTCCCCCTCATTTTGGCCCATGGGAATTTTAGCAGAAGTTCCCGGTAGAGAATATTGTCATCTGGTTTCCAGAAGCTCTGGAGAAGTGGTACACACCAGATGTCTTGTCCACAATGTGTGACTTCGCCCGTTTGCCAGTTGAGCAATGGAGCATGGTGCTGTAGCCATGGAAGTCCCAGAAGAACTGAAGAGGAGTAACAGGGTGTCTCCTTATGCAACACCCCCACAGTGAGTGACTCACAGGATCAGTACGGAACAGAATGCAGTCACTCAGGCATTCACAGTTAATGGAGGAGATGGCCAGTTGTTTGTCAAGCCAGTCCACCAGGAGACAATACTTAGGTCTGAGGCCAGAAATGCATCACTGAAATTCCTGGCTGACCCATAATCCACGAAGGCAAAGGCTAGGAATTTGGCAATTGACGAGGTGCCAGTTGGACCAGCATGATCAAACCTGGAGAGGCACAACCAGGGACTCCTCTCACACATAGCCTAGGTGTGGGAGTCTCCCGGATGCAGTAGAAAGTCCATACGGAAGTGTTAAGGTCTAGCGCAGTAGAGGCAAAGATTCTGCTGTCGTCAACGGGACCGTTCTTGCTGTGACAGATGGGCTCTGTTCACTTGCATAGGTTCTTCCAAAGAGGCAATTGTGGAGGCCTTTGAAACACTGGAGCAAGACGAGGGAGACAAAACTCTGTCTTTCGGCGAGTCAAATGTCAAAGCGGGTGGCAAGACAGATGAGGTCACTCAGAGTTGACAGAAGGTCTCGACTGGCCAGATCGTCTTTTATTCTGCCAGCGAGGTCCGTCCAGAATGATAATTCAGAGGCAAGAGTAATAAACTATGGCATATTGCCTGATTGTGAAATTCCCTTAGTGTAGGTCTAGCAGGGCAGTCGCAGTTGAAGATGCACGGGCGGGTTCCTCAAAAACGCTGCAGAATTTGTCCTGGAATGCGTGGAGGTTAGCAGTGACAGAATCGCCAATGTCCCAAAGGAGAGTTGCCTATGCAAGAGCTTCCCCAGTGAGGAGGTTGACCATGAATGCCAACTTGGAGCATTCTGTGGGAAACTAAATTTTCCATGAGTTCCATGTGCATGGTGCACTGGGTAATGAAACCCCAACAGGCCTTAGGGTTTCCATCATACTTGGTCAGCAAGGAGAGATGCAGCTTTGGGCCGACAGACACAGTATAGTAGGTAGAGAAGTTGCAGCTGGTGGTGATTCCGATTGCTGTGCAGCAAAGAGTTGGTGCATCATAGTGGTCAGCTGGTTAATTTGTTGCAACTGCTGGGCTACAGCCGTCATGATGTCTCAAAGATTCAGCAGGATCCATGTCCGATGTAACCGTTACACCACAAACATTGGTGTAAGCTGCATCAGGGAGAGAAGTCTAACAGGCCCCTGGTCTTCACAGGAGCCCGCCGCAAGGCAGGTTGGACTTTCTGCGGCAAAAGACCCCCAGGTTGCTACCCCTGACGCAACTTGCTTTGGCGGCTGAAGTGTAACAAGGTATAGAATCGTATGGAAGACCTGTGATCGTGTGATAGGCAGGAAGGTTTAGGCAGGCGGCAGGCAAAGCATGAACAAAGGATAAATGCAGTAGGTTAGGAACACGGTAGAGGCAGACAGGCAAAGAATGCTTTCTCTAAGGCTATACTTGCACATAGATCCAGCAAGGACATGGGGGAAGATGTAAGACTAAATAGGGTCAGGGCCTGGTGACTAACAAATCACCGGAATGCTGGATTTTTACATTTTTCTGAGCCGGCACATGTGTGCCCTAGGGAGCAGGGACATGTGCGCTGGCCAGCATGAGAACAGCGGAGAATGAGGAGAGGTGAGTACAGGTGCTGGTATTTAAAGGGATTTTATCGCTACAAAGATCATGTCTCAGATTATGGGTACAGTAAAAATAAGCACTTTTGTAATTGGTTTGCATTACCTCTGTCACTTGGTTTAGCAGATATGAGCTTTTCTGTAAATCTGTATTCTGTTTCTGCTGCTGGTCGGGACACGCCCCCTGGCCGGATGCCGCCCCCCCCCCCCCCCCCCCCAGACACGTTCCCTGCACTGTTATTGGCTGGCTGACATTTCATTCAGCCTGTTGGGATACGCCCCCAGACAGGAAACGTCCCATCCACGCCCCCTGTGCTGTGATTGGCTGCCTGCACACTCTGTTTTCTCCCCTCTGAGCTGTTAAAATCGATACTGAAACCAAGGTCTGCTGGCTCTATACACATCTCCCAGCTCTAGGGTGAATGATCTGGGCAATTACTGGCTGTTTAAGTCACAGATCCCCTCATATAACACAGTATTATAGAGTCTCCTGCCTGTTAACAGGGGGAGAGGAGGAGGGGGAGGGCAGTGTGCATTGCTCCATATAACCCAGTCTGCTGCCTGGTAACAGAGGGGAAGAGGTGGGGGGCAGTGTACACTCCTCACATGTCTCATCAGTTCAGGCTGTGTGTATAACTGCATATAGCACAGTCATACAGTCTCCTGTCTGGTAACAGAAGGGGAGGAGGGAGGGGGCAGTGTACACTCCTCACATGTCTCATCAGTTCAGGCTGTGTGTATAACTGCATATACCACAGTCATACAGTCTCCTGTCTGGTAATAGAAAGGGAGGAGGGAGGGGGCAATGTACACTCCTCACATGTCTCATCAGTGAGTATAACTTCATATACCACAGTCATACAGTCTCCTGTCTGGTAACAGAAAGGGAGGAGGGAGGGGGCAGTATACACTCCTCACATGTCTCATCAGTTCAGGCTGTGTGCATAACTCCATATAGCACAGCAAGGAGGTTGGGGAGCCTGAAGCTGAAGGCTCTGCAGACATAAGAAGCATGAAGGAGGCTACAGAGCCGTTATATCCAGACAACCTTCTGCATCCCCTGCTTCATACAAAATGATGATGTCACAGTTCTTCAGTGAGGGTAACATGCCTCCTGGGAGGAGAGAAACGCCTGCTGAGAGAATAGACTCGCCCCTGGATTTCAAATTCAATCTTAGAGAAGTAGCTGAAGAGCACGAACAGTTCAAATGATAAAACTCCTTTAATATTGCGAGTGCGCCCGCAGCCTGACCTGTGGATCGCGGTGCCACTTGCACCAAGCAGAGCAGGGCTACAAGCTTATTTGCTGCTCCATTCAAATTTGGGAACAGACGTTAATCACATTTCCTGTTATGATTCTGGGTCCATGGTGCCATATCTAACTGTGTCAGTCACAGGCTCGATTTACGGTCCTTTATTTACTTTGGTTGCTATTTTAGAGTTAGTTTCACAATGCTTTAATATAGCTGTTACATGGCTTCTTTATGGTGCTGTATATCTATTTTTTACTTAGTTTTTTTTAATGCATTTCTTTGTCTAGTATACATTTAGATGCCACTTTGGCACTTGTCATTTGTATGGAGTTCTAGGGGTAACAGTTTCTCCTTCATATTTTGGGATTGTACAGGAACTATTTCTCCTCCTTTTTATTTTATATATTCTTATCTCTCGCATGTTATTTCACCCTTTTTTGAGGTATAAATTTATCCATGTCTACCGATCTGTGGTACCTTTATATACCACTTTCTGATGTCATATAGATGTTTGTGCTTAAATGACACTCTTTATATTATACGCCTCACATTTGCCAGTTAGGTGAAGGGGTTTACCCCATCATTTTATTGGTGTGCATTTGATAATTGAGCTATTATAAATTGTTTTTAATGTGTCTTTGAGTAATTAATGATCATGTAATTATTATATCTAATGGTTGTGCATATATGGTTTGTACCTGACATGCTTGTTTCGTTTGACCTATCCTGTTAATAGGTGATAGCTGTTAATTGTGAAAATACCCCTTTAGTGTGCTTTCACATAATGCAGTTTTGGGTTTTTTTTGGGCAAAGTTTTTGGGCCGCATAACGGCACTTACCAGCAACTTCCTTACAACTTTCTTAATTGTTTAGAAAGGTGTTTGTAAGTGAATAATCAGCATAAGAAATGCGTTACAAGTGAGTATTCAGTGTTGGACTAGCCCACCAGAGGAACAGAAGATCCTCCGGTGGGCCCCAAATCCGACACATACACACCCTGCAGTGGAGGCGATATGATAGGTACATCACGCCGCCTGTGCTGCTTACTATCATGCGACATAGGCTTCGGGGCCCACTTTCGCAGAGTTCGGGGCCCACTGGGATGCCAGTACACTCCTGGTGGGCCCCAAGATCTGCGGCAGTGCGCCCCAAGGACTACAGCCTAGGGTAGTAAGCAGTGCAGGTGGCGTGATGTACCGAGCTAGGTCTAGGAGACACCAGGTGTTTGCATCTCGACGTAGGTGATGTGATGGCGTCACGCCCCCTACACCAGGCGCACGCTCCTGGTGCAAGCTGCTCAGAAGGGGAAAAAGGAGAGGTGAGTAACTTTTTTTTATTTTTAACCAACAGTGAGCAGTATACAGGGCTATAGGAGGGATATAAACAGGGCTACAGAGGACAGTATATGGCAAAGGGGGCATGTATATGGCTACAGTGGGAATGTATATGGCTACAGTGGACAGTATACTGCTACAAGGCGGCATGTATATGGCTACAGGGGGCATCTATATATGGTTACAGGAGGCATATATATAGCTACAGGGGGCATGTATATGGCTACAGGGCACAGTATACGACTATAAGGGGCATGTATACTGTTACAGGGAACGTGTATACGGCTACAAGTGGCAGTATATGGCTACAGGGGGCATGTATATATGGTTACAGGAGGCATGTATACAGCTACAAGGGGTAGCAAACAGCTACAGGGGGTATGTATACGACTACAAAGGGCAGTATATGGCTGCATGGGGCATGTATATACAACTATGGGGGGCATGTATACGACCAGAGGGGCATGTATACACCTACAGGGCACTCTAAAAACAAGCAGGGGCCATTTATACCAACAGGGGGCATATAGACCTAAAAGGAACATATATATCTACAGACGGCATGTATACCTACAGGAGGCATATATATATATATATATATATATATATATATATATATATATATATACACAAGGAGTATATGTACATAAACAGGGGACATGTATACCTACAGTGGTCATCTTTACTTACAGGGAGTATATATACCTACAATGGGCTGTATACCCACAGTGGCTTCTATATTCATACAGGGGGCATGTATACACCTACAAGGGTCTATATACGCATTCACAGACCATATATACCTACATGGGGAAGTATATACATACAGGGGTCTCCCTACTAAAAGGTACTTTTTATAACTACCTACAGGGGCTATACCTTGAGGGTTTTTTATTTATACCAATCTACAGGTGGCCTTTATATCTTCCTACCAGGGGCCTATATACCTACTTAGAAGGGGGTTTACCTATTTGCCTACCTAATTTTGGGGGTGTGCCTACCTACTATTTTGGGGATTTACTTACCTACTATATGGGGACAATAAAAAAGATTAAAATTTGGTAAACAGACGGGAGCACTTTTACTGTTTGGGGCACTAGGTGGTCATTATTACCATTGGGGACACAGTGGATGAGGAGTTTGTACAGTGGTGGGAAATGGTAGTGAAGTGCTGGACAAGTGAGGAGTCTGAGATGTGTGTGTCATAAATTCTGCAGGGACTAATCATGGCGGTCTGCACCAGCTGGAGAAGAAAGGGAGAGAGAATAACTCATCAGAGAATGGAACGACTCAGCAGAGAAGACTGCATGTCCCTGCATTTAAATTTACTGTAATAACTTATGTGTGTTCAGGGTGCATGCCTACAACTGGTAACTACCACTATATGGTCACTGTGTGGCGGTAATATTGGTTGTAGTATAATGGTTTATTCAGTAATGGTATGCTGTATTATTCAGTCACTATGTGGTGGTGATGTGTGGCAGTATTATTCAGTCACTATGTGGTGTTGTTATGTGCTCATGGTGTGGCGTTTTATTCAATCACTATGTGGTCGTGATATGTGGTCATGGTGTGGTGATATTATTCAGTCACTATGTGATGATGATATGTGGTCAAGATGTTGTATTATTCAGTCACTATGTGGTGGTGGTATGTGGTCATGGTGTGCTGGTATTATTCAATCAGTATGTGGTGGTGATATGTGGTAGTGGTGTAGTGGTATTTTTCAGTCAGTATGTGGTGGTGATATGTGGCCATGGTGTGGTGGTATATGGTCTTAGTGGAATTTTGGTAATGTTGGTTTTGTATAGCAGTGTTATTTGGGAACTGTGTGGCCATTATTTTGTGGTTTTATACTTAGTACTTTCTTTTACAGTTACCAAAAAGGTAGCAGAGGCAGGGAGACGCAGTGGGCTCCTAAAATCAACTTCTCTGGTGGGTTCTAAGCACCCCAGTCCAACACTGAGTAATTAATTATTGTATTTATAATCCTCAAGACTAGAAACACAGTAATTGATTACTCACCTTTCCAAACAATCTATGTAACAGAAAGGAGCTTGCTGGTAATAAAGGCAGTTTATTTGCAGTGCAGTACTGCCAGTAAAAAAAACACACCAAAAACGCATCAAAACTGCACCGCATGAAAGCTCTGAAAGTCTTTTGGAATAATTAAATACTCGCTTGTAGTACCTTTCCAAACAATTTAGGAAATTAAAAGGTGCTTTTACGTGGTACCGTTTTGTCTTTCTCTTCCCCATGACCACTGGGGCTCGTGAACTGCGTGAGCACTCTCAAACTCTCATGCTTTCATGTGACTCACATCTTTGGTAAGGTCATTCTGTTGCAGTATGCCACCAAAGAGGCGACAAAACCACACCGTGTGAAAACAGCCTTAGACACTCAATAGAAGGACATGTTCTCAAATGGTAGATTTGTGTTTGGTAGACTGTGCCAACATTTTTTATAGAATTTGTTAAAATCTGTGCTGCAAAATATATGGACATATAGAAAAACTTTTCAGCTATAGAAATTTTAATCCACAATTTGACTTACATTGTAATCCTAGTTAAAGATATTAAAGTTATAAGTACAATGTTCTATTGTAAAGGGCAATTTCTCTAAACACCTGCAATTTCCTATGGTAAAATTATTATTCTTTGCTAAAGTCAGTTATTCTATGGACCCCCTACTAAAATGTTAATAAGTTGCGTTAAAGTAACATAATAGACTTGTACTATAATTCAATGACTGCAGACAATCAATTATTCTTGAACTAAGCAATTATGTCTTTTTAGTAACAGTTCATTTGTTATAGTCCATAAAAGATGAGTATGTGTAAAAGATTTATAAAATTTTACAAATTCAGTTTAGCTTCAAGGCATCAAAACTGTTTCTTAACAATTTAATCATATATTTTTGTTTTCTTAAAAAAATGTATTGTTAAGTTTTAAGTATTTATAGAAGTACATAAATTGATGGCAAAGGGGTAAGCTGGCAGCAACTTGCCTTGAGTCACCAGAGCTATTTTATTATATTTTTAGTTGATTTAAAAAAAAACCTTGATTGCCAATAAAATATCAAGATATAGACTCAGTAGAGTTATCACTCATGACAGACAGAAATGGAACAATTCAAACCAATTTAATCCAATGTATTTCTGTATAAAGTATCGTAAACTCAATGCATTTTTCTAGTTAAGATCTAGGTAAACAAGGTAAGGTAAGTAAGGTTAAGGCTGCTCTTATTATATAGAACAACTAAATTGATGACCCACTTGATCAGTCATTTGACATACCTTTAAGGAGGTTCATTGGTTCCTATTGTGGTGACTATCAATTTACCATAAATAAAAAGTATTGCATGCTGTACTGTTTTTTCAGACACATATGATGGATTCTGTAACAGAGACTTTGGTGCAGATGTGAGCATAGCTTTATCCTATCTGACCTTTGATGGCAAGGCCCTGTTTGGCAAAGTGTCAGAACAACCTCATTGCAAAAGCAACCCTTCTAAGCAGCTGATGGGCAAGCCAGATGTTCAGGCAGGCCCAGGTCTACTTCTGAATTCATGGTCAATTGCACTTTGAAACTTCAGCTCCACACTGGCCAATTGGAGCCAGTGGCTAGCCTTTTAATACTACTGAATGGCTCCTCTCCACTTTAGCGTGGTGATGCAGTGCACTGGTGTCAACACACATGCCTATGAGCCGGTACCAGGGCTCAGAGTTCATGCTAATATTTGTACTTTATTCTGAAGCTGGAATCCTAGGGAATTTACATCCCTGTTGAATATTACTGCAATCTGACGTACTGACTCTGCCACATCTCAGAGCCCACTGTCTTGTAGTTCTTGGGGGAAAAAAGAGAGCACATATAATAAGCAAAGTAGTAATTATTTATTTATTTAATTCATTTATATAGCACCATTACATTTCATTTCACAGCGCTATACAGATATTGTCATTATATACATTTATCCCTGACCTCACTGGAGCTCTTAGTATAAACTGCATTTTTTATATATATATGGGATGGACATGGATGGATAAAGTTTGTGGAAATTTATATTCTTTGGGATAAGCTGCTTCATATCATGTCTTTTGGTTAAAGAATTGGGGAAGGTTTTTGATCTGACTTTCTGGAGCATGCGCTCCAGGTACATACAATTAGGATTTCTAAGTTTGTGCTGCACTATGGTAGTCTTAGTCTTAGCACCATTATATATATTTACATATATGTGTCCAGACGAGAGTGTGTCCTCACAATATATATATATATATATATATATATATATATATATATATATATATATATATAAATATATATATATATATATACTAACAAATCACACACAACACACACACACACACACACACACTCTCGTCTGAACGCCCTCCGGGGCCGTCCTGGGGGTACTTTGCTCACGGGATCGCCGTCTTTTGTAAACGGTAGTGGCACACCGACACCAGGCTTCTTTAAACTGGCCTCAGCCAGCTTTATTCAGGCACAGAATAAAGGTACAGCAGTACACAGGAATACAATACAAAATAAACCCTCGGCCGTCTGGCCACTAACTAAACAATATTAGAGTCTCTCTCTAATCTGTAGTCAGTTCCCACCAATACTGTACAGTCCCTGTACACTCTAGGCTTTCCTCAAACCTGGTCTCAAGTCCAGGGCTAAGAGCCTCTCCTCAGCTCTCTTGCTGCTCCACTGCCAGGAAGAAAACCCCACCCCCAGAACACCTGTAGAAGCAGGCTTTTTATAGGCCTGGAAAAAACCCTGGAACTGGAACGTGGGAACAGCCATCCACCCAACTGCAGCTGTTCCGGGAAACCCCAACCCATAATGGCTGGACATCACCATCTATGTACGAGTGTCAGCAACCTAATGTTGCTGACCGACAACACCTGGCGTGCCCCACCGAGACCAGGCCCTCGGTAGCACATTTCTAGCAGGTCACTCCACCTAGTGGCAGAACCAAGCTACCACCTATGGTCTCTCTGCCACAATATATATATATATCACATCCCCAAAAAAATGTAGAGATTGCTACAAACTTTATTCACCCATGTCCATGTGTATGTATAGACAAAGATATACAAAGATAGACTTTTTATGCAAATGTCCATTTACAGTACTGTAAAGTATAACATATAGTTTATCCATTACAAAACATGTCTCAAGGGAAGACAGGCAAGCAAACAAAATTGAGGTTGCGGCTGGAATTTTGAGTTTTTTTCCACTGCCTGAAAATAATTCTCTATACCACTGATCTCTTTATTGAGAATAAGTGCCTTTTCCTGAAATGTTTAGGGGAAATTTTAAATTAAAAGTTTGAGTCATTGCCTCAGAAATGTTTCCCAGTCTATTATTTAGTTCAGATGATGTTGACTATTTAGCATAATGAATCAGTGAGAAAATGTCATTGAATCTTAATATCTCACTCCCAACAACACAGCTGTTTGTACTTCTGCTCTCCTGGGATTATTCTTCAAGGTCACAAGTTTATCAGTCTCCTAAAGGTGAAAATATAGGAAAACATTTGTAATTCATGACAAATATTCTCCCACGCATACATGCACATATGTTTATACTTATCCTAAATGCACTAAACATTCGAGCACTTAGGCCACATACATAAAGCAGGCATATGGCTAAGAAGCACTACTGCAATGTTTTCTTAATGTGATGCATAGTAGTCCCATATGTATTAATATTCAGTATCATGGGCGTAACTATAGCAGTAGCAACCATAGCAGCCGCTAGGGGTCC
The DNA here is from genome assembly GCA_025379985.1 of Phyllomedusa bahiana. Taxonomy (NCBI): domain Eukaryota; kingdom Metazoa; phylum Chordata; class Amphibia; order Anura; family Hylidae; genus Phyllomedusa; species Phyllomedusa bahiana. The sequence goes on from JAODAL010041883.1 coordinate 24,508, forward strand.
CAGAGCTTGAGGAGCCCACTGTTTAAGAACATTATACCACTTTGTAGATAATGGAAGTTTTCTGCCACCTAGCACTACTATGTGGGCTCACTGATATATGGCCCTATGTTTATAGATGTAATTGCTTCCTTTAGTTTTCTGTCATTAGGTGGTGCCATAGAGGTTCTGTCATTAGGTTGAGCCATAGGGACTGGAGGCAGGTGAAAGATCTCTGCACCATCCTTGCCAGTTTTGAACACACCACCAAAATAGTCAGTCAGGAAAATGCCATTGTCAGCATCACCATTGTGGGGATATTTGTACTGGAACAAGTGTTAGACACTCTGTGACAGCAGGTCCCAACAGTGAAGAAGGAGGAGGCAGACACAGATGCGGACAAAGAGCATTACTTGCCGTTGGATCTAGAAGGCCCAACTGTTTCCCAAATTTATAGGTCTTCTTTAAGCAATGATTTGGGGTCCAGTGCTGGTGCAAGGCAGCACTTCAGCTCTCAGAGTACAGCGTATGAGGTTAGCCAGGGCGGTGGTGATGATGAGGAAGCGGAGGAGAAGGTTGAGGCATGGCTGGGCACTGACAGTACAGATGTCCCTGCAGTGGTAAGAGGTTGGCACAGATTGGAGGAGGAGGAAGAAGAAGAGGAGTAGGATCTGTTTAGTGCCCCTTGACCCCGAAGCTTGGCAAATCCTGACTGCATCTCACACATGAGTGCTTGGATGATACATTACCTGCAACATGATCCACGCATCAAGGCAAACAGCAGTTACTGGGTGGTCACCCTCCTTGATCCACGTTACAAATCGAAAGTCAGCAAATTCCTTCCACCCACACAAATTGATAGTAGAATGCAGGAATTTGAGACAGTGCTCATTGAGCAACTGGAAACATCTTTTTCATCTTCTTCACGTTCTAATGTCACGCTTGAACAAAGTCAGCAACATGACTGCAGTAGAATGGCAAGTAGCCATAGCAGCAGCAGCACAGAAAAAAATGTTGTTTGAAATACTAATTTTTTCTTGCTAATTTTATTCTGAGTGTCTATAAGGTAATTTTTTGGTGGTTTTGGGGTCATGCTGCTGTAAAAGACAGCGATAGTCAAGGTCCTATTGAAAAAAATCTTCTTTCAAACAGTTATTTCTTCTTGTGGATTTTATTCTGAGTGTCCAAAGGGTCATTTTTTGATGGTTTTGGGGTCATGCTACTGTAATAAAACACCAATAGAAAGGTTGCATTGAAAAAACCATATTTCACATACTCATTTCTTAATTAACATGCATCAAGGTAATTAAAATGAACAGCAGTTACTGGGTGGCCACCCTCTTTGATCCATGTTACAAATCAAACGTCAGCAATTACCTTTCACCCACAGAAATGGTAGCAGTAGCATTGAAAAAGATCTTGTTTGAAATAGTCATTTCTTCTTCCTAATTTTATTCTGAGGGTCCATAAGGGCATCTGTGCTGGTTTTGGGGTCATGCTGCTGTAAAAGACAGCAATAGTCAATGTCCTATTAACAAAAATCTTGTTTCAAATATTCATTTCTTCTTGCTAATTTTATTGTGAGTGTCCAAAAGGTCATTTTTGGTGGTTTTGCGGTCATGCTACTGTAAAAGACACCAATAGAAAAGGTCGTATTGAAAAAATCCTCATTTCACCTACTCATTTTTTATTTCACATACAACAAGGCAATCAAAATGAATAGCAGTTACCGGGTGGCCACACTCCTTGATCCACGTTACAAATCACAAGTGAGCAATTTCTGTGCACCCACATAAATTGAGAGTAGAATGCAGGAATTTGAGACAGTGCTCACCGACCAACTGGAGACATCTGTTGCGTCTTCTTCATGTTCTAATGTCACGGTGGAACAACGTCAGCAACGTGAAAGCGGTAGAATGGCAAGTAGCGTTAGAAGCAGCAGCATTGAAAAAAATCTTGTTTGAAATAGTCAATTTCTTCTTGCTAATTTTATTCTGAGTGTCCATAAAGGCATTTTTGGTGGTTTTGGGGTTACGCTGCTGTAAAAGACAGGGATAGTCAATGTCCTATTCACTAAAATCTTGTTTCAAATACTCTTGCCTTCTTGCAAATTTTATTCTGAATGTCAATAAGGTTATCTGTGCTGGTTTTGGGGTCAGGCTACTGTAAAAGGGATGCCAGGTGTGCCAATAGGGCAGTACTCCTGTCAGGGGCCCTAATCATAAAGGGGCCCAGTGATATGTTAAAAATAAGATGTAGTAATGGGTGGAGCCCCATTTGATTTAGCTGCATGTGGCCCTGAAACGGCGATTAGACGACTGACGGCAGCCCTGGCTACCACTGCACCCACTATAACTACGGCCCTGCCAGCTGAACCTCCGTGTTCCCTGTTGGGATGTTCTTGTTGCCACCACATATATGACATGTTCTTGGGCCCTGGTGCAAAAAGTGATAAGGGGCTCCTGGCAGTCACCATGTGCTATCTCCAATACTGTTGTCTTCCTATGTGTCAAGGAGGCCCTGTAGCAGCTGTTACCACTGTACCTACGCTGTCCTCATCTTTTCAGTTAGCCATTGAAAGGAATGAATTATTTTAGCCTGTGAATTTTTTTCTGTGACTCTTAGAGCTAAATTGTCTTCAGTAAGATGTACCACATATGCACTTTATTGTTGTGGATGGTAATTCCAGCTTCTCCTCACCTGTTTCGGTCTAAAAATTAACCTGATAATCTTCTCCCATTGACTTTAATGGGACTCAGCAATTGATCAAGATTTTCTTTAAAATCGGTAATCAAATCGATCTAGATTTTTTTACTGATCGCTCATCACTAATCACTATCATAAAGTAACTAGCACCACCAAAATGTTACTGACCAAACCAGTACACCAAGATTAATGTTGCCAAAAAACAACATACAAAGGCCAAATAATACTGCCACGTATTAATACTATATAGTGACTAATCAAATCAATATATCAATACCAATATTAGCAATAACAATATACCAAAGAACCAAATAATACTGCCACATTGTCCCCACATATAATCACAATAAAGGGACTGAATAATACCATCATACTATTAGTATAATAGTATAATATAAACCATTACACTAAGACTAATATTTTCATCATATTGTGACCATATAGTGGTAGATACCAGTGTACACAGATATTCTGCATGCATTTAAGTGACTACATGTAGATCAATATTACCGCCATACAGTGACCATAGATATGGTCACTGGTAGATATGAGTTGTACACAGGTGCTCTGTACACATACAATATATTGTAATTGATAACACTCCAGTTACATTCAGTGACTCACAGGTGACATCTTCTAAGACTGGAGTCATTCACTTTCCCTTTTCTTATCCATCCGGTCCAGACCACCATGATGACTTCCCCTGGCCACAACTCATCCCTGCAGAATTTACATACAAACACATGATACTCCTCACTTTTATATCATCTTCTTACCTGTGCCCCCATTATGTATAAACTCCCCATCCATAGCACCCCAAATGGTTAAATAACCCCTTTGGTGCCATGGTAGCTAGGTATATTGGCCCAATCAATAGGTTGTTAGGTATGTCACGTACACACTCACCAGCACGTGACTGGGCGCCACTGTAATGGAGTTGATTTATTTTCACATTGCACTCGCCTCTCACTCAGGTGGCTAATCAAGCAATAATCACACCCAAGACAGTTCCAGCACCCCAAAAATATCCACTGCCACCACCTTCCTCAATATTCCAAAGAAAAGTAAATCAGAAGGAAGGACTCTGATCCCAGAAGTATACTTAAAAAACTTAAAAACGCTTACCGGGTTACCTCACTGCTGTCCAGTAGCTACACGGTCAAAAACACCTCTTCAAAGTTATGGATTCATACAGCGACAAGAACTAAACTTATTAATTGTAATTTTAATAATAGAAGGTACAGTGCTTACATGAAAAAATACAATAACAATGAATATGACATACGTTGCATACAGTTATAAAATGAAAGGGAGAAAACTTAGAAAGCCCTTATACTTACGATGCTCCAGCTTTCAAATACCAGGGTAAGGATGAAAAAGTTGGAACACAGCTCAATCCAGAATTGAATCCCAAACTATGTACAGAGAATGTGAGACTGGCAATGTGTTTGATAGGCCCCAACTCAACATCTCAGGTTCCACACATCCCATCAGCTAATTAGGATAATTAGGTCACAATAGCTGGCTGAATATATAATGAGGTGGGCAGAGCCTTGATGCTTAATGAGGACTGTTGCTCACTGTCCCCACTAGATGGCATTCACGGGCTGTCCCTCTGTGGTGACAGGTAAATGAACCCTGAACTTTTGTGGCTATTCTTTTATGACTAGGGGGTAGGCCATAGGTCAGCTTAGTCTGATGGGATTCTGGCCTTTTGTCAAGTATTGATGACACTTGTATATACAGGACTGGCCATAAAATGCCATAAATAAGCTGCTTCGCAAACACAGCACTGGGTTATAAAGACAAGCAGGGTAACATAATTGTCTAAAGGACTTGTGTGATGTTTCATGGACACAGGCTACAAATTCCATTCCCAAAGGTGTGGGGGGGGGGGGTGAAGATCTGCGAGCTACAGAGATGCAGAAATTGTATACTGACAATATAAGCATGGCTAAATAACAATACAGAATACACATAATACATACATACAATTCTTATAACAGTTACAAACAGATCTTATGATAATATCATCAGACCCTGCCCATTTCCTCACAAGGTATATAGTAGGTAGGTACGTATATAGTCCCCCAGTAGGTAGGTGTATAGGCCCCATCAGTAGGTAGATAGATAGGTTTATAGGTTCCCCAGTAGGTAGGTAGATATATAGAGTCTACTCAGTAGGTAGGTAGGTATATAGTGCTGCCTCAGTAGGTAGGGATATAGACCCCCCAGTAGTTAGCACGGTATATAGCTCCTCCAGTAGGTAAGTAGGTATATAGGACCCCCTCATAAGTAGGCATATAGGGTTCACCCAATAGTTGGGTATATAGGGCACTCAGTAGGTAGGTACATAGGGCTGTATATAGGTAAATATATCATTTCACTGTGTCACTTCAGCAGCAGAGTATGTCAGGGAAGGGGAGTGCATAGCTCTCTCTGCCCCGCTGACATCTCAATTGTATGTGTGTTGCAAGGACACGCCTATATGGTAGAAGGAACAGTCCTAGTGCATGTTCTTTCTACAATTGGGTACATCATTGTTTCACAGTTTTTCCCAGCCCCATACGGCAGTGGCAGCTGTACTGCTATAATGGCAGCCATGGTTGCACTCACTGTCTATGTGACCAATCAATGCAGCAGTGTGGTGAAAGGGGTCTGTATATAGAACAGACATATTCCCTCAGAAATTGTCATCACTCACATTAGTACAAATTGGGAACACAGCGGAAAGGAGCTTGATAAGAGGACAAAGAAGCATCTATATATAATAAGACATATTACAACACGATATTACAAATATAATACATATTTTACAAATCTTCAACTGCATTATATGGTTAAAAAATAAAATATATGTCAAGCTCAACTGAGGGCAGGTAGAAGATGTGGAGAAAAGAAAGAGAAAAGGTTATTTTAAAAGTTTGTTTCCCCATATTGCTCCAGGAATATAAAACCCATAAGGCATAAACTAATCTGTCCTAAAAGGAAATATTTAGCCCCTAGGTTTCAACTGGCAATTGGACAGTATTAATTCTCTAAACAAGAATTTTAATGATTTTGAAGAAATTGATGTAAGTAATTGTCTAAATCATTTTTAAAGCCCTTAACTATTCCTACTGTGACCAGCTCCTGAGGTGGGTATTCTACAGATTCACAAACCCAGAGCCATACTTACAGCAGAATGGCAGGACAAAAAATAAAACTATTCCCAGTAGAAGCCCCAATCCTACATGGGAGAAGCTACACAGTTGAAGAATACTGATGAACCATCGCACACACACCTAACCATGAGGGGGGCAATTGTTTAGTACGTAACTGCTGTAAGCACTTACTTAGCGCTTGAATGCCATGTTGGATTATCCAGGGGATTAACCAGCTTGTTTTAGCAGGATCGCCACTCTTCTGGTCAATGGTTAATAGCACATGGCAAGCACAGCACTTGGACGACATAGCATTTTTACGGCTGGCCTCAACCAGCTTTATTTAGGCACAGGAACAAATCAAACCAAACAGAAACAAAATCCTCAGCCATCTGGCCACTAGCTGTAACACTTGAGATACCCTTTCTAACGTGGTCTGGATCTAATATCCAGCACCAACAAAACATGTACCCTCACCATAGGTCACAGGACTCGATTGCGGCTCTGCTCAAGCCTGGGGATAAGAGCATCCTCTCTGCAGCTCCGCTGTTACTCCCAATTCTAGGTAGCTGACCACACCCCCCTGAACACCTGCAGCACCTGCAGCGTTTCCTGTTTCAGCTTCAGTGTCTCTCAGCGTCTCATAGGGATAGGACCTGCGCTCTGCCTGTGGCCAAACAGCTCAGCGAAATTAGTCTATTTCTGCACAGAGAAACCTCTACTATTAGCTGTGATCCTTCCAATTTAGTTATATTAGAGATTTGAAGATTTTATGTAGTTAGCTAGAGAATTTTAAAGCAGCATCTATCGCTGTAAATTCACGGCGGGGTGAGCAGGGGGGGGGCCCCGCAGGTGAACACAGACAAGCTCTATCTATAAGGAACACTGGATATAGTTCACCAAGACCTAGTGTAGACATTGCACTGCAATAGCTTTATTATTAACAGTTTTCTATTGAAATATTTCCTGGATATTGGGCAGCCTGAACTGATATTAGGATACACATCTATTCTAGTAACTGCAGGTCTCTTTGTTAGGTGCAAAACTCCACTTTTATTATAAGTATACACTTCAGATAGGTGTTCTTTTTCAATTTTGCCCATTCCACTTTGTTGATATAGCCACCTTGCAGTTAAATTTGAAACCAGCAATTTTGTAATCAGCACAGGTGATAGGTGCCAAAAAAAACCTTTTATTATCCGAATACATTTCAGAACGTTTTTTTTTCACTTTGGCGCAGTACAGCTTTGTTCATTGAGGCACCTTGCACTTAAATGTGAATACAGCAATTTTGTAGTCACCACAGGTGAATTGAAAGGTGCCAAAAAAACATTTATTATCCAATACATTTCTTATACGTGTTTTTTTTTCACTTTGGCGCAGGCCAGCTTTGTTGATAGATCTACTTTGCAGTTAAATGTGAATACAGCAATTTTGTAGTCACCACAGGTGAATGAAAGGGGCCAAAAATAACTTTTATTATCCGAATACATTTTTAATACGGTTTTTTCACTTTTGGCGCAGGGCAGCTTTGTTGATAGATCTACTTTTGCAGTTAAATGTGAATACAGCAATTTTGTAGTCACCACAGGTGAATTGAAAGGTGCCAAAAATACCTTTATTATCCGAAACATTTCAAATACGTTTTTTTTCACTTTGGCGCAGGCCGCTTTGTTGATAGAGCTACTTTGCAGTTAAATGTGAATACAGCAATTTTGTAGTCACCACAGTGAATTGAAAGGTGCCAAAAATACCTTTTAATATCCGTATACATTTCAGACAGGTGTTTTTTTTCACTTTTGGTCATCAAAACTTTGTTTGATAGATCTACTTTGCAATTAAATTTGAATCCAGCAAATTTTGTTTTGATTTGAGGGATTTGAAGATAGCTGTGATTGGCCGTTTTAATAAGAATTTTCCAAAACTCTTCCATACCTTCTCAAATTTTTATATTTCTGAACATGGAGCGAAATTTAGGTGGTAAGCGAGCAAAGAGGGAGGTAGGACATGGAGGTAGAGGTACAGAGAAGGTGCTCCTTCCAGTGCTGGCGACAACACCCCATTCCAGCGATCGTCATTGCAGGGCCGTCAGGCCTGTCATCCCCTGGGTCAGGGCCCTTTAATCTCAATAACGAACAGCTCGCTAATCTTCCTTCATGGTTAATGCAACCTGCATCCACTCTTACCTCCTCGTCCCCCAGTCAGGGGCCACAAATGTCTCTCAGCATCATCAGCACCGTCCAACAGAACAGCCCAAATTTCAACTTGTGTACCCCAACGTGGATAACCCAAATTTTCGAAGCCCCTTTTTGGAAAAAAATGTGGGTTCTAAGTGGCATTTCTCCCCACAATTTTTTAACATGGGCTGAAATCATTTTTATAATTTTTTTTTGGGTCATGCTGCTTTGAAAAGCCAAAACACAGGCCTATTTAAAAAAATGTTGTTTCTAACAACTTTTTTTTTCACAATTGTCCAAAGTGGGTCAAGGGGCATGCTTTGAATTTTTTGGGGGCATTTTTTCTGTGACATCTGCATACTACAGTCCTATTATAAAAAAAAATTGTTTCCCAACAGCTTTGTTTTTTCACAATTGCCAAATGGCTCAAGGTCATGCTTTGAATTTTTGGGGCATTTTTTCTGTGCATGCAGCAGAAATACAGGCCTATTGTAAAAAAAGTTTTTTTCTAACAACATTTGTTCTTCAAATTGTCAAGAGTGGCTCAAGGGTGATGGTGCGTCAAAAAAGGAAAAAGGTAGACACTGTTAAAAGGGCACTACGCAAAAAAACTTTTTTGCAAGATTTTAACATAGCATCAATCCCTGTATTGAGACAAACCCCCTTTAAAACAATTAAAAAAAAAGAAACAAAGACATGGTGGGGTTCCATCCCATTTTAAAAATGTGTTTTCTAGAATTAAACTGCTAAAAAACTTGCATGTACAAAATACTGGTAAAAAAAATTCCTCTGAATTGTACAAGGGGGGTACAGAAAACTTGACCAGATGTAGGTTATTCAGAGGACATGGAGTATGGAGCATGGACAGAGAACAAAGCACAGAGAAAAATTTCCTCCAGCACGTTGAGTAAAATGAAAAAAGGATCCCAAGAAAAAGGGCACCGGGTGGAACAGGACGTTAACCACCCAGTATTTCCAAGTGAAGCCAATTGGTCCCGCACTCATACGGAGGGGCAAGCGCAAACCCCGGACAGGGACAGTATATGTCCAGTGAAACTAAAATGGTGGTTGAAAGACTCCTTTTTCCGGCATTTTTAATCTGGGGTCATGCAGGTTTTGGGGCTCTGTTTGGCCCAGACAGTATATTCAATTCCGTTGAAACTAAAACGGGGGGTTCAAAGACTCCTTTTTTCCCCGGGACCTTTTAATCTGGGGGGCATGCAGGTTTGGGGCTCATGCTGTGGCCCAGGGCAAGTAAATTTTCAATGTCCAGTGAAAACTAAAATGGTGGTTGAAAGATTCCTTTTCCGGCACTTTTTAATCTGGGGTCATGCAGGTTTGGGGCTCATGCAGTGGCTCAGGACAGGGAGTCTATGTCCCGTGAAACTTAAATGGTGGTTGAAATACTTCTTTTTCCGGCACTTTTTTATCTGGGGGGTCATGCAGGTTTGGGGCTCATGCTGTGGCCCAGGACAGGTATAGTCAATGTCCAGTGAAACTAAAATGGTGGTTGAAAGACTCCTTTTTCCGCACTTTTTAATCTGGGGTCATGCAGGTTTGGGGCTCATGCTGTGGCTCAGGACAGGGATAGTCAATGTCCAGTGAAACTAAAATGGTGGTTGAAAGACTTCTTTTTCCGGCACTTTTTAATCGGGGGGTCATGCAGGTTTGGTCTCATGCTGCTTCCAAGACAGGATAGTAAATGTCCAGTTCAATAAAATGAGGGGTTCAAATAATACTGCCTTCTGGCACTTTTAATTGTGGGGGGATGCAGGTTTAAGGGTCATGCTGTGGTACAAGACCGGGATAGGGGAATGGTCTGTAATTTTTTTTCTGTGGCTTTTATAACCTAAGTGTGTTGCCTAAGATGTAGCAGGGTTTCCATTTGACGGGTTGTGGATTTTAATTCCAGCTTCTCCAGCCCTGTTTGGGTGTAAGAATGAAGGTGTTTGTTGCTCTCCCATAGACTTTAATGGTCATCGGCGATCATCTATCATCGACCATCGAATATCTTGTCGATGATGGCCGACTATCGACCATCGACCGATGTCGATAGCCAACGTAATCGCTCAACACTAGTGGAGATGTTTCGTTCACATCCCCTATAACCATCTTTAAGAGAGAACTCTCAGCTTCTATCTGGGATACTCCTACATCTTTCTCAACCTCAAATTCACACAATAAGCTTAAGGCAATGGCAGACACATTTAGAAATGGGATAGCAATCCTTTCTTTAACACCAGTAGGTGCAGCGGACACCTACACCTCCACCCACATGGAGGTCGCCACAAACGACAGGACCTAACACCTCTGTGATACTGTAAGTATTATCCTCCATTGTCTCTAAGGAAAAACTATTAGCTGACTCAGAACCAGGCACCTATTTATCCTTTGAGGATTCAAACCCACTCACCTGCCCCTCACTAGTGTTCAAGCATACACCCACCTCTGTGGTGTCTAGCAGTTCACTCTCTCCATCACTGCTGTCTTTGTGACCACTGCAATAACAGCTACTGGAAATATAGCAAACCCTGGAACATGTGATCACAGGGGGACTACAGGTCACAGCAAGGCCCTTCTCTTCACCCTCTATGGTGTCGCCATCTGGATCTCCATCACAGATACACTGCTCAGGGCTGCACACAGAATCTGCCTCAGCACACGTTTTCTTTAAAAACGTATCTTCATCCTTCTCTGAGGCCTCTTTCATACAGGCATACACCGCACTGGGGTCTGGACACACCCTCTTTAAACTAGTCTCCTCACACTCTGCAGCAGAGGCCCCTCATTTCCCGAATTTACTCTGTCTCTTTCCGGCAATAAAACGCGGTTCACACTGGACAGAACGTGGTCATCAGGCATGGGCCAGCATTACCCGCTACTTGCAGCACCCCTCCCGTAAACCCCCTGC
>JAODAL010041884.1:0-35420 GCA_025379985.1 Phyllomedusa bahiana
ATTTTTTGATTTGGGGGTTTTTTAAATTTTGGGCCGCCTTTAAAATCACTGTCATTAGTGGGTTTTTGGGCCTAATCGGGGTGGGGTGGAGTCGGCGTCTGGGGGAGGGAGGGGACTCGGAGACCGGAGCTTCTGTCTGTGACCACCCCCCCCTCCCTTTTTTTTATTTTTTTTTTCTACTTTTTACTCTTTTCTTTCTCCCTCCTACTTTTGAAAACTGGGTTCACTTTACTTGAGAACGGCTTGATACGCCAACATCTACGTTACTAGTCTCAGTTTGATGGGTTCACCCGCTGACATTGGTCCCTCTATTACGGACCACGCTTTTACATTTCTTGTCCTTACTTACTATTTGACCATAGTTGGTGAACCTTATGTTATGCAATGCTGATCATTACGTTTGCATTATGATGTCATATTTACTTCATTGCCTTGTTAATATCATTATTGGAAAACTCAATAAACCTTTTGAATTGAAAAAATTGAAAAATTGTAGGTGTGAAAACTTGCAATATCACCAGTGTAACAAATACTTATTTTCCTTTCTGTACAAGTATAAAATAAAAGATTTTTAATGCTCAGGTCGATTGCATATGCCCACCCACTGCATCTAGGTGAAATGAGCCGGGGTAGTGGATCCACTGGACCACCACAAGCGGTGGTACAGGCCACACCAGGGAGCGGAGTCTAAGTGGGTCCCAGTTTTCACCAGAGCCCACTGCAAGGCGGCGGGATTCCACCAGGTCACTACCCCTGATGTGACTTGCTTGCGGAGGCGGCTGAGGTGCAACGCGGTACAGAATCGAGAGACGGGGTTGTAGTCAGTCAGGCTAGGTCAGGGCAGGCAGTGAAGGTTCAAGGTCGGTGGACGAGAGCAGATGGGACTTGTACACAGGGATGTTAAACCGGAGTAGAATAAGGCTTCCTCGCATAGGTAAAGGGCGCTATGGATTCGGCCAGTGGCCAGCAAAACCAATTACCGGTGCGCTGTACCTTTAAATCTGAAAGAGCCGGCGTGCGTGCACTTGCCGGCAGACAGACGCGGTGAAGCAGGAGCCAGGACTGGTAAGTGAATGCGCCCAGGGGAGCGAGTGCGCCCGTGCACCGACACACGGATCACAGCACTGCTCGCCTCAGGCGCAGGCGAGGGCACAGGGGAACAGTTTGGGCTGCGGGCTACGGCCCTACACGTGACAGTACCCCCCCCCCCTTCGGTCCCCCCTTCCCTCTGGCCTGAAGAAATCTCCGGAGCAACCCTTGGTCCATGATGTTGTCCTCTGGCTCCCAAGATCTTTCCTCTGGCCCGAACCCCTTACAATCAATAAGGAAATAACGCTTCCCTCTGATAGACTTCATAGCCAAGATTTCTGAAACGGAAAAAACATCAGAGGTATCAGTCACTGGAGCAGGAGCAGACACCTTACGGGAAAATCCATTCAAGATAACTTGTTTGAGGAGAGATACGTGAAAGGAGTTTGGGATCCACATTGTGGGAGGTAGCCGGAGCTTGTAGGACACTGGGTTGATCCTTTTGAGGACCATAAATGGGCCAAGGTAACAGGGACCCAAATTATATCTGGGGATCTTCAAACAAATGTATCTAGAAGACAACCATACCTTATCCCCGGGAGCAAACGATGGAGGGGAGCGTCCGCAGTTTAGTCTGGGCAGAGGCCTGTTGCAGGGCTCTGTCGCTCCAGATGGCCCTGAGGTCACGGATCAAGGTGTCCACCGCAGGGATGTCGGAGGCCGCAGCTAGCGGGAGGGGTGGACGGGGATGAAGACCATAAACCACAAAAAATGGAGAAGCCCCAGCCGACTCCAAGTCCAAAGAGTTGTAGGAAAACTCCGCCCAGGGTAACAAACTGGCCCAGTCATCCTGTCGAGCCGACACGAAATGGTGTAAGTAGTCCTCCAAGATCTGATTGACTCTCTCCACTTGCCCGTTCATCTGAGGATGGTAAGCAGAGGAGAAATCCAGGTTTTCTTTGAACTGGGAACAAAGGGACCGCAGGAATCTGGACACAAACTGTACCCCACGATCAGACACGATATGCCGAGGGCGGCCATGTAAACAAAAAATGTGTAAAAAGAAGAGGGTCGCAAGATGAAGCGCGGAAGGCAGCCTAGTTAGCGGTACAAAGTGAGCCATCTTGGAGAAACGATCCACAATGACCCAGATGACAGTATTACCGGCTGATGGTGGGAGATCCGTAATGAAATCCATGGCGATATGGGACCATGGGTGGCTAGGTATGGGAAGTGGTTGAAGCAAGCCCGCAGGCCTGAGGTGAGAAGACTTGTTGCGGGCACAGGAGGGGCACGATTCAACAAAGTCTTTGACATCCTTGGCTAGGTCCAGCCACCAATAGTAGCAGGCCATAAACGGCCCGTTCTTACAAATCCCTGGGTGGCCGACTGCCCGAGAGCCATGACCCCAGTTCAGGATTCTCCTCTGAAGTGCGGGGCGCACGTAGGTCTTGCCAGGGGGTACCTGTCGGAGATCCAAAGGGGCTGCAGAAATCAGCAGTGACTCTTTACCTAAGATGTCAGAGGCTCGTGACAGGCATCAGCCTTGATGTTCTTCTCTGTTGGGCAAAAGTGGATCACAAAATCGAACAGCGAGAAGAAGAGGGACCAGTGGGCCTGCCTGGGATTAAGGCGCTGGGCCGTCTGAAGGTACGCCAGGTTCTTGTGATCAGAATAGACGGTGATCGAATAGCGAGCCCCTTTCAACAGATGACGCCATTCTTCAAGGGCTAACTTAATGGCCAGCAGCTCGCGGTCTCAATGGTGTAGTTCTTCTCGGCAGGAGAGAAGGTTTTCGAGAAAAACCCCAAGTGACAGTCTTGCCCTTGGGGTCCCACTGAGAAAGCACCGCCACTGCTCCCACCGAAGATGCGTCGCCCTCCAGGAAGAAAGGTTTCTCGATGTCCGGGCGCGACAAGACGGGGGCAGAGGCAAATGCCGCCTTGAGCCGGTGAACGCATCTTCGGCCACCGGCGGCCAGTGCTTCGGATTGCCTGTCTTCTTCGTAAGGGCCACCATAGGGGCCACCAGAGTCGGAAAATGCGGAACAAACTGGCGGTAGTAATTGGCGACCCCTAGAAGCGATGGATAGCCCGAATGCCAACTGGACGAGGCCACTTTAGGACGGCAGACAATTTGGCCGGGTCCATTTGACGTCCCTTGGCAGAGATAATGAACCCAAGGAAGGGCAGACTGGTTTGATGGGACTGACACTTCTCCAACTTGGCATAGAGGTGATTTTCTCAGAGACGACTAAGGACCTGCGCACATAGAGACGGTGGGACTTGGCATCCGGTGAAAAGACCAAAATGTCATCCAGATACACAATGAGGCAGGAGTATAAGATCATGAAAAATCTCGTTAACGAAGCCCTGGAACACAGCAGGAGCATTGCAGAGGCCGCAAGGCATAACTAAATATTCAAAATGCCTGTCTCGGGTGTTAAACGCCGTTTTCCACTCGAGTCCTCTCCCCTCGCAAATTCAACTTGGAGAAAATCTTGGCCCCACGTAAGCGATCTAAGAGTTCGGTGATCAGAGGCAGCGGATAGTGGTTCTTCACCGTAATCTTATTAAGGCCGCGGTAGCCTATACAGGGACATAGCGAGCCATCCTTTTTCTCCATGAAGAAGAAGCCTGATCCAGCCGGGGAAGAGGACTTGCGGATTAAGCCCTTCTTGAGGTTTTCCTGTATATAGTCCGCCATGGCCTTGGTTTCTGGTACTGACAATGGGTAGGCCCTGCTCCGAGAAGGGCTCATGCCGGGCAACAAGTCTATAGGGTAGTCGTAGGGACGGTGAGGCGGCAGTCTCTGCCTGTTTTTTGGAGAAGACGTCGGCAAAAGTCCTGGTCTCGGCAGGCAAACCCGGCAGGGGTTTAGAGGATGCTGGAGGTGACTAGGTGCACACCGGGTGAGGTGCTACAAGACAACAGAGCCGGCAGTCTTGCCCCCAACGCGTGACTTCACATGTTTTCCAGTCCAATATAGGAGAATGACACTGCAGCCATGGTAGACCCAACAGGACCGCTGACGAGGAGCAAAGCAGCACATAAAAGGAGATCATCTCACAGTGGAGTGCCTCTACGCTTCGAAACTGGCTCCATGCGACAGCGGATGGCATCGCGGAGGACCTCTCCACTCACCGAGGAAATGAGCAGGGGCTTCTAGAGGCGAACTTTCGACACCCAAGCGGCATCAATGAAATTCTTGGCCGAACCAGAATCCAGGAAGGCAGGAAGTTGAACTTGCGTTCCGGAGCTAGACATGATCTGCACCGGCATGGTCAGACGTGAAGAGGGACTACACACACCTAGGGACACCTCTCCCACGAAGCCTAGGTGCGCGGGTTTCCCGGAGCGAGCAATGCGGACAGTCTTGCCGAAAGTGCTCCAAACCGATGCAATACAGGCACAGATTTTCTGCGCGCCGACGGGACAGCTCCTGTTACGAGAGGTGGGCACGGTCCACTTGCATGGGCCCCTCACCAGAGGGGCTGGGGGAGTGGCAGAGGGGGCTTCTGGAACACCGAGCCAACGAGGAAGCCGACGAGGCGAACAAAGTAACATTCCGACGGACCCTTTTCCCTCCCTTTCGGAGAAGCGCACGTCAATGCACATGGCCAGATGGATCAACTCAGGGACGCCGGAAGATCCCGAGCTGCCAGGGCATCCTTGACCCTGCTGGAAAGTCCCTTCTTGAAGGTTGCGCACAGGACAGCCTCATTCCAGGTTAGCTCCAAGGCCAGGGTGCGAAACCTAATGGCATAATCGCCCACCGAGGAATCCCTTTGGCGCAGGCTCAGGAGTGCGGTCTCAGCTGAAGAAGACCGTGCAGGTTCCTCGAAGACACAGCGGAACTCTTTGAGAAAGGCCTGCAGGTCGCCCGTCACCGGATCACCCCTGTCCTAGAGGGGTGTAGCCCAAGCCAGAGCCTTTCCCGAGAGCAGACTGAGCACGAACGCCACCTTTGACTGTTCGGACGGAAACTGATCGGCCATCAGTTCCCCGTGCATGGAGCACTGAGTAATAAATCCACTTCAGAGCTTCAGATCTCCGTCGAACTTCAAGGGGAGCGACAGCCGGAGCTTGGGTCACACAGGGGCAGTAGAGACAGCAGGAACTGGAACGGCCGGAGGAGGTGTGGGAGGTTGTCACTGAGAGGCGATAAGCTGCTGCATCATGGCCGTCAGCTGGTCCAACTTTGCGCCTGTTTTCGCCACTTTGAGATTGCTGGGTAACAATGGACATCAGGTCTTCCCCCACTAGGGAACGCACCTTGGCCCTGATCCATGGCCGAATCCAACTGTAATGAGCCCGGTAGTGGATCCACTGGACCATGGTGCCGCAGCCCTGCCAGTGGGCACCCAGGTTTGCATAACGTTTTTTTCAGAGGTGTTTTTGTGTGCAGAAACATACTTATACCCTTTGGGGTACATTGATTTTAACCTATATGGGAAGGAAAGGGGTGCTTCCATTTTGGGTTTCTGTCTCCGCTCACTCCACAGGCTGTCATAAAAGGGCAGCTTTTCAGGGTTGGTGTTTTTTTATTTTTTTCTCTCTGAATAATGGAGGGCGGATGTCCCACGAGAGGCCTGATTGGCTCGATGGAGAGGTAAAGATAGCATAGACTGCCCGATTATTTAGATCACGTTGAAAGTCGTGGGCAGCTTAAACATCTTTTGATCAAAATATGTGAACCGAGAGTCTCAAAGTTTTTCATGTATGATGGATAGCATAAATGCTTTTTTAGGGAATTTCCACGTAGTGTATTGCCCTTTTTGCAGAAATGTGCCGCTGGCGGCGGTCTGTGTGTGTACATGTATAATTACATGTGGTGCCGCAGCCCTGCCATGGCACCCAGGTTTGCATACGTTTTTTTCAGAGGTGTTTTTGTGTGCAGAAACATACGTTATACTTGGTGAAACATTGATTTTAACCTATATGGATAGGTAGGGGTGCTTCCATTTTGGGTTTTGTCCCCGCCCACTCTCACAGGCTGTCATAAGAAGGGCAGCTTTGCAGGTTGGGTGTTTTTTTTATTTTCTCTCTGAATAATGGAGGTCGGTTGACCCAGCGAGAGGCTGATTGGCTCGATTGAGAGGTAAAGATAGGATAGGACTGCCCGATTTGAGATCACGTTGAAAGTCGTGGGCAGCTTAAACATCTTTTGATCAAAAAAATGTGAACCGAGAGTCTCAAAGTTTTTTCATGTATGATAGATAGCATAAATGGCTTTTTTAGGGATTTCCACGTAGTGTATTGCCCTTTTTGCAGAAATTTTGCCGCTGGCGGTGGTCTGTGTGTGTACATGTTTAATTACATGTGTGCCGCAGCCCTACCAGTGGCACCCAGGTTTGCATACGTTTTTTCAGAGGTGTTTTTGTGTGCAGAAACATACGTTATACTTGGTGTACATTGATTTTAACCTATATGGGAAGGAAGGGGTGCTTCCATTTTGGGTTTCTGTCCCCGCCCACTCTCACAGGCTGTCATAAGAAGGGCAGCTTTGCAGGTTGGGTGTTTTTTTTTTTTTCTCTCTGAATAATGGAGGTCGGTTAAACCCAGCGAGAGGCCTGATTGGCTCGATTGAGAGGTAAAGATAAGATAGGACTGCCCGATTTTGAGATCACGTTGAAAGTCGTGGGTAGCTTAAACATCTTTTGATCAAAATATGTGAACCGAGAGTCTCAAAGTTTTTTCTGGTTTTCACCAAAGCCCGCCGCAAGGCGGGATGGACTTGCTGCGGCGGGATTCCACCAGATCGCTACCACTGATGTGACTTGCTTGCAGATGCAGCCGAGGTGCAATGCAGTACAGAATCAAGAGACGGGGTCAGGGCCGGGACAAGGCATTTTGGTGCCCTAGGCAAGTACAACCAATGGCACCCCCCCTCGCTCCCCAAAAAATTGCACCCCCCCTAATTCCTCTCACCCCTGCACCAGGCCCTCTCTCCCCCTGCACCAGGCCCTCTCTCCCCCTTGCATCAGTTACTCTCTCTCACATAGAAAAAACTTCTGTTCCTTTCACTAATTTTCTGCATATTCCACATAGATCCCTCAGCAGTCACTGCACAATAAAAATCAGCCCTGACAAATCTGTTTTTTCAAAAGTGCTCACCTATATATGACAGTGTAATACCCCTAAATAACAGTCACCAAAAATCCACCGATACATGGAGCAAATCTACCAGACAAATGATTGTTACTAAAAAACACTCCTACAAAACCAAGACCCAAAACTATTACTACTTAAGACTCAAATAATCCTGCCAGACCCTGACCAAATGCGTGACCCCCACATGTGCCTATCAGCTGTACTCAGGCTCTGATTACATATACCACCGCCATACAGTGACCAGATAGTGGTAGATACTAGTTGTATGTAGGCTCAGCAGAAATATAAGTGATTACACTGCAGTTACATTTAGTGACTCACAGGAGACATCATTTCTGATCAGCGTCGTTCACGTTCCCTTTTCTTCTCCATCCGGTTCACACCTTCATGCTGATTGCTCCCGGCCAATACTCATCCCTGCAGATTTGAACACAAATATCTTAGAATCCTCACATTTCCAGCAACTCCTTAATTATAGGTATATATGCCCCCTCAGATAGGACAAGCAAATATATAAATATAGGGTCACTCAGGCAGGTATATAAATATAGGGTCACTCAGGCAGGTATATAGATATGGGGGCACATAGGCAGGTATATAGGGGCACTCAGGCAGGCATATAGATATAAGGGCACACAGGCAGTGTATATATAGGGGCAGTCAGGCAGGTATATAGGGGCACTCAGGCAGGTATATATAGATATAGGGGCACACAGGCAGGTGTATAGGGGCACTCAGGCAGTATATATAGATATAGGGGCAGGCAGGCAGGTATATAGGGGCACAGAGGCAGGAATATATAGATATAGGGGGCACACAGGCAGGTAGATAGGGGCACAGAGGCAGGCATATATGGATATAGGGGGCACACAAGAAGGTATATAGGGGCAAAGAGGCAGGCAGATATAGGGGTACTCTCAGGCAGGTATATAGGGGCACAGAGGCAGGCAGATATAGGGGCTCAGGCAGGTATATAGGGGCACAGAGGCAGGCAGAAATAGGTGCTCAGGCAGAAATAGGAGCTCAGGCAGGTATATAGGGGCTCAGGCAGGTATATAGGGGCACAGAGGCAGGCAGATATAGGGGTTCAGGCATGTATATAGAGGCTCAGGCAGGCAGGTATAGGGGCTGAGGCAGGCAGGCAGGTATATAGGGGCTCAGGCAGGCAGGTATAGGGGCTCAGGCAGGCAGGTATATAGGGGCTCAGGCAGGCAAGTATAGGTTTTAAGGCAGGCAGGTATATAGGGGGATCAGGGAGGCAGGTATATAGGGGCACAGGCACGCAGGTATAGGGCTCGGGAAACCCAGGATATATGGGCTCAGGCAGGCAGGTATAGCGCCTCAGGCAGGCAGGTATATAGGGCTCAGGCAGGCAGGTATAGTGGATCAGGCAGGCAGGTATATAGGGGCTCAGGCAGGCAGGTATAGGGGCTCAGGCAGGCAGGTATATAGGGGCTCATGCAGGCAGGTATATAGGGGCTCAGGCAGCTAAAAATAATAGCATTTATACTCACCTTACCTGCTTCCTGGCCGCGTGCTCCTCTTCAGGCCACGCCTCCAGCGCCGGGACGCTCCTCCGGCAGCTCCTCGGGTACACGGCCTATGACACGCTGTGCGCCCGAGGAGAGGCAGCGTCGCGATGACATCACTTCATCGTGACGCTGCCAGCTGAGGCACACGGGGCCGCGGCGGGTCCTCAGCGCTATGAGGACCCGGCGGCCCTGCTGTGTCGGACCCGGGCTCCGCAGAAGCCCGCAGCTGTATGTGCTCCAGCAACCACATACAGAGACCGCCGGCGCTTCAGGCCCACGGCAGCGGCCTGGAGCCCGGGAGGTTCGGGGCCCCTGACTGCGCCCCTTAGGGACAGGCGGAGGTAGGCGCCCTAGGCGATCGCATACCTCTGCCTACCCGTCGGGGCAGGCAGCGAAGGTTCAAGGTCGGTGGACGAGAGCAGACGGGACTGGTACACAGTGACGGTAAACCACATAGGTAAAGGGCGCTATGGATTCGGCGAGGAAGCCCTTATATACATACATGCCAACTCTCCCACTTTTGGCAGGGGGGTCCCGCTAATGGGGGTCCCCCCGCCCTCCCGACAGAGTTGGCATACCTCCCGCCGCCAGCAGGGAGCGGGGGACCGCGCGCAAGAGTAGCGTTGGGGCGCTACTCTGCGCCGCCGGGCTGCTCCTACAGGCGTGTGAGCGGCCGCAGCGACCGCTCACCCCCCCGACGAGTTTCAAATGACTTGTGCGGCCGCAGCCGCACAGTCAGTCAGTACAGGGAGAAGGCAGGAGGGATCGGTCCCCTCCTCCCTTCTCCCCCTGTATGTACAGCGCCGGTGAGTGCTGTACATACATGTCAGTGTCGCAGGGGGAAGTGACGCGTGGTTGCGGTAACTCCTCTGCGACGTTGAGACTACTCAGTCCCGGGCCGGGGGATGTCCGGAGCTGCAGGAGCCTGGTGAGGTAAAAAGGCTTTTATTATTTTATTAATATTAGTTATAGGGGGCTCTACCTGGCAAAATGGTGGGGGGGTTCTACCTGGCAACAGAGGGGAACACCGGCTACAATGGGGGGGGGCACTACCCGGCAACAGAGGGGGCATCTACCTGGCAACAGAGGGGCACTACCTGGGTACAATGGGGGGGGGGTTACCGGGCAACAGAGGGGGCACAACCTGGCTACAATGGGGTGTCAACCTGGCAACAAGGGGGGGACTAAACCCGTACAATGGGGGGGGGGGGGCACTACCTGGCTACAATGGGGCAAATACCCGGCAAAAAAGGGGGCATTACCTGCAAAAAAGGGGGCACTCCCGGGCAACAAAGGGGCATACTGGCAACAAAGGGGTCTACCGATACAAATTTGGCTCTACCTGGTACAGAGGGGGCTCTACCTGGCTACGGGGGGCATCTACCTTCACAGAGGGGGCATCTCCCTGGCTAAAAGGGGGGGCATCTATCGGGCTAAAAGGGGGGATTCCTGCTGAAAAGGGGCACTAGGATGGGGGGGCAAAAACCCCTGGCTATAAGGCATCTCCCGGGCTTTTTTTTCCAAACCCTTATGCAGTTAGGTGGAGGGGGTTTGGCTTTTTGAAGGGGCGGGCACACCACAAAATGGGGTGTCCATGCCGCCCTACAATCTCCTGCTTTTTTCAGTTTAAAATTGGGAAATATGCTTATATAGGGGCACGGTGGGGAAAACCCTTACCCCGTGTGCGTCCCTTTTTAAATCTGAAAGAGCCAGCACGCGCATGCCCTAAGGAGCGGGGCCGCGTACACTGGCCGGCAGACAGACTCGGGGACAGACTAGAGGAAGCAGGAGCGAGGACTGGTAAGTGAATGCACCCGAGGGAGTGAGTGCGCTGCCTGCTTCGGGTGCAGGCGAGGGCGCAGGGGAATGATTGTGCCCACAGCCCGAGCTGCGGGCTGCAGCGCTACTTTGACCTCACATAGAGCTGCAGCGCTCTATGTGAGGTCAAAGCCACCATACATTCAAGGCAACAAGCTCCATTCACACTTATTGTTATGGACCCTATGCAGCCAAGTGGGAGGTGTGCACAGTTAAAATGAAAGCAGTAACTCATCCAAATGCACAATCCAAGAAAAAAGAAAATTACTTGATCTTTTTTTGCAATTTCCAAAGACAGGGATCCCAAAAGTTGTGACTACACAAATAAAAAACCCCAAACGCAAGTACAGCAGATTCACAGGCACAAAACCCAAAATCAAACAATGGACTAGTGTAACATTTAAAATGCATTACTGCTAAGGATACCTTGATGCTGTAAGTGGGCCTGTGCAATTTGATCAAACTGCACCCTAAAACCTTTCATTTTGTGCACGTAAAATGCATAGCAGTAATGCAGTTTAAATATTCCACTAGTCCAACTTTTTGTAGGGTTTTTTATCCTGCTGTGTGCGGTGTACTTTGTTTTTGAGAACAAATTTTCAATAACACTACTTTGTTTGAAGGTGTCTTCGGGCCCCCTGCATACTGGGATGTGGGGATGGAAACCGTAGACCTCAAATACAGAGAAGGAAATAATTATTTGATCCCTTGCTGATTTGTAAGTTTGCCCTGACAAAGCATGAAAGTCATGATTTTGGGGAGGTTCATTTTTAAATTTAGAGATAGAATAAAAAATAAAATCCAGAAAATACATTGTATAAATAACATTTTAAAAAATTTTTTTGTATTTTGCAGTGAGAAATTTGATCCCTCTGGAAAAAAGACTTAAAATTGGGGGCAAAACCCTTGTTGGGAACACAGCATCGGTTTTTTTGTAGTGACAAGGGATGTGACATCAGGGGAATTTTTGGGCCTTAAGATTTTTTAAGCTGTGGGAAATTTAGGCTTCAACTCCCTCCATAAGTTTTTTTTGGGGGTTTAAGGTTGGAGACTGGTTAGGGAGTGCTTTTTTTTTAGCCACTCCTTTGTTGCCTTGGCTGATGTTTTGGGGCTTGTCTTGCTTAAGACCCAGCCACGACCCTTTTTAATGTCCTGGGGGAGGGAAGGAGGTTTTCACTCAGGATTTTACGATACATGGTGCATCCTTCTCCCATGATCGGTGAAGTATTCCTGTGCCCCTTACAAGAAAACACCCCAAAATACAATGGGGGACATTAGAACAGGACTGTGATTTTCTGGTGAAATTTTTAGCCCAAAAAAGTATGAACAGGGGCACGCTAATACCTTTTTAATGCCCAAAGACACTTTTTTGGCGCCAAAATTTGGGGGCTTTGGAGGCGTGTCGCCCACATTCGTAGAATTGACCTTTTTTTGGTTCTTTGAGCCAAATCTAGGTCAGAACAGTTAGAACGCCAGATCAATTTTAAAGGGGGTCTCCGGGCCAGACTTTGGGGAGGTTGTACACTGTATATATGAACTGCGAAGAACATTCACAATTCTGCCGCATTCAACTACCAAAAAGCATTTAAAACGGCCTGTCTCCCGGGATTCATACAGTCGTCCCATGTTTCCACTCCATCTTACAAGGGGATGGTGTTTTTTGGGTCATGGGGAAAAAAATTTCTTTTTCCCCCAAAACCCGGGGCAAGTTTATTAAAGAAAAGAACTAATTTTTGCCCTATCTGAACAGCACCTTCTCCCAATCACTCACAGAATTATCCAGGTGTCCATTGGCATACTTCAGATGGGCCTGCACATGTGCCTTCTTGAGCATGGACCTTGTGGGCACTGCAGGATTTTTAAAAAAACATTACGGCGTGTAATGTGTTACACCAATGGTTTTCTAGGTGACTGTGGTCTCAGCTCCTTGATATCATTAACAAGTTCCCACTCGTGTAGTTTTTGGCTGAATCTCTCACCTTCACATGATCAAGGAACCCCTCGAGTGAGATTTTGCATGGTGCCCCAGATCGATATGATTGCAGTCAATTTGTATTTCTTTTCAATTTTCATTACTACTTGTACCAACAGTTGTCTCCTTCACATCCAGCATCTTACTTATGGTTTTTGTAGCCCATTTTCCAACTTTGTTAAGGTCTATGATCTGTCCCTGACCTCCATAGAAAGCTCTCATTCTTGCCCATGTTGTAGAGGTTATAGTCCTGGGACTGATTAAATTGAGTCTGTGGACAGATCTTTTATAAAGGTGACTATTTAAGACAGCTGTCTGCAATGCAGGTAATGAGTTGATTAGGAGCATCTAACTGGTCAGTAGTAGCCAGCACTTTTAATGGCTGGTAGGGGATCAAGCAAAATGCAAATACATTTAAATCATTTATACAATTGATTTTTCTGGATTTTATTTGGATATTCCTATCTCTCATGTTAAATGAACCTCCCCATAAAAATATAGACTGTTCATGTCTTTGTCAGTGGGCAAACTTACACAATCAGCAAGGGATCAAATAATTATTTCCTTCACTGTACTTATCAACTAGGAAACTCAGGTCACATACGCCCCAGATGAGGTGAGCACCAACAAGCATTCTCCATTGTAACTCAGTGAGGTCTGGCATATCGTGCCCGTAAAACAAAAAACAGATTTTAAGAACAGCATAACTAATAAAGTTTGTCAACAGTGATATAGACTGCAGGACTGGGGAAAAAAACAGATCGTGGTTACTGGTGATGGCAGGATTGTAAGAAAGATTTGAACCTCACTGTGTAAAAATATTGCTGTTCTAAATGATTTTGTTCAGCTCCTGTATACAGCTGGCAGGCCTTTTCCTTAAAGGGGGTGTCTCACTATGCTGTTTCACAGAACCACAGGCAGCTTCAGACTCACACTTCCTGGTCAGTATGTTGGTGGTTCTGTAGCTATGGGCTGCTCCCCTCACAATTACATTACCAGGTAGGTAGACAGACCCTAGGTAGGTAGGCACATGTGCAAGCCACCAGTAATTAGATAGGCCCTATTTTAGGGTAGGTGGACCACCACTGGATAAGTTGGTAGGTCCACTCCATTAGGTTGGTTGGAACCTAGCCATGGGTGGTAGGTAAATAGCCCCAGGAGTAGATAATCAGGCCCCCAGTAAGGTTAATTGATAGGCTACATTAAGTTGGAGACCTCAGTTAGGTAGTCTGTAAGGTAGGGGTTTCCCCCATTAGGTAAGCTTTAGGTAGTTAGGGACCCCCTTTTATATAGGCTGCAAGCAGATTAGGGACCCCCTTTAGGTAGTATACAGGCATTTAGTGGGTCTTTCTTTAAGTAGTATACAGACAGTTAGGGCCTCCCTTTAAGTAGTATAGACAGTTAGTGCCTCCCTTAAGTAGTATACAAGCAGTTAGGGATTTCTTTTAGGTAGTATACAGGCAATTAGGGTCCCCCTTTAGGTAGTAAAAAGGCAGTTAGGGGTCTCCTTTAGGTAGAATACAGGCAGTTAGGGTCTCCTTTAGGAGAAATTCAGTATTTAAGGGCCTGTGGCTTTTAGCTAGTGTTCAAGAAGTCAGGGCCTCCTTTATCTAGTGAGCAGGTAGAGGATCCCCCTTTAGCCTAGTTGCAGAAGATTCCCCCTTTAGTTTGTAGTAGCCAGGCCCCCCTTTGATTTGGTACCAGGGCCCCCTTATGTAAGGTAGCCAGGGCCCCCTTTAGAGTAAGGTAGCCAGCACCCTTAACAGTAAGGTTAACTAGGGCCCCCTTTACAGTTATAGGTAGCCTGGGCCCCACTTTACCGTTAGGTATTCAGGGCCCCCTTTACAGTTAGGTATCATGGCCCCCTTTAGAGTTATGTTAGCCCATGGCCCCCTTTACAGTTAGGTAGCCAGGGCCCCCTTTACAGTTAGGTACCAGGCCCCGCTTCCTTATATAAAAAAAACCAAAACAACCACTAACCTCACTCCCACACCCTGCTCCTTGCCGCTCCGGATACTTCCACTCTGGCTTCTACTGGCGGCCCTGCATAGCCGGCTGTGATTGGACGTCACCCTGCGTCGGCCTACGTCATCAGAAGGGCCCGTGCGCCTGGCAGTAAGGCTAACGCCTTAAACCAGTCAGGGTGATCTGCGGAGTGGAGGGGCTAGCGGCGCTGTGCACTTCTCCGCTGAACACCGCCGCGCAGCCCCGGGAGTGGAGGACATTAGTTTGGGACACAGGGCCCGGGCGTGCAGAGAACGGAGGCGGCGGCCGGGCTCCGGGGAACGGTGGCACTACCTCCGGGGCCCGCAGGAGCTCAGGGCCCACACTGTGGGCCAGTCCGAGCCTGGTTCGGTGGCTGCGCCGCAGGGCGCCGCTCTGTCATGAGGAATAAGCTTATACCACCGGGCCCCGTACAGGAGTACCGGCTGTACCCCCTGTGCGGCGGCCCTGGGTCTCTGTATGGTGGTGTTGTAGGTTATACCTGAGTTTGTGTCTGACCTCTATGTGGTCTCAATATGGCGGTGTTGTAGGTGTTTTCCTGATGCAGGTGTCTGATCTCTTATGAGTCTCTGTATGGCAGTGTTGTAAGTAATTCCAGACGTTGTCCTGACCTCTATTTGATCTCAATATGGGGGTGTTGTAGGGTATTCCTGAGCTGGTGTCTGATCTCTATGTGGCTCTATATAGCGGTTGTGTGTAGGTTGTACCTGAGCTGGAGTCTAAGACCCTCTATGTGGTCTCAATGATGGTGTGGTGTTGTAGGTTTATACCTGAGCTGGTGTTTGGACCCAATGTGGCTCCATATGGCAGTGTTGTAGTTATATTGGCACGTGAATAGTGGTAGTCCCCGGCGCCGCGCTATTCCGCCGCCTTAACATGCCGGCCGATCGTTAGGGTCCTAAGCCGCTACCATCCGCTATGGACTATCGGCTATAGCTGCTTAGGACCTTGGCGACGGCAGCGGTGGCGAGAACTAAACCAGAATGAGCCCGCTCGACGCACATACAGTTCGATGCAACAGCGCAGCAGAGAGCTCCGCGGAGTAATCTTTGTCCGCAGTCAGGATGAGGCTCTGTGCGCGCCGGAGTGCACAGCCCAGGCGGCGTGTGGCGCGTCATCACGCTGCCCGAAACGCGCCTGGTTGACGTCACCGCTGCTGAAGAACAAGACCGTGGAGCAGCGACAGCGACAGAAGTGGCAGGCGAGGTCAGGTACGTCCTGTCAGGGTATTACTTTTAATTAGCGCTAAATCATGACAGGTAGGCTCATTATCTATTAGTTATATGAGCAGGGAGGGGCTGTTATCTATTGTTTATATGTGGCAGGAGGGGCTTGTTAATCATTGTTATACTGTGCAGGAGGGCGGGCTATTTATCTACGTTAATGTGCAGGAGGGGGGCTATTATCATACTGTAATATGAGTGCAGAGGGGGAATTAACTACTGTATAATTGCAGGGAGGGGCTATAATCTATCTGTTATATGTGCATGGGGGCTTTTTATCTACTGTTAAATGTGCAGTTAGGGGGTGCTAAATCTACCTGTCATATGTCAGGAAGGGGGGACTATAATCTACTTATAAACGTGCAGGAGGAAGCAATAATCTACCTACATATGTGCAGTGAGGCCTATAATCTACCTACCATAGTGCTGTGAGGCCTAATAAGCTACCAAACATATGTCCTGTGAGGCCATACATCAGCTACATACATATTGCAGTAAGGCCTATAAAGCCTATCTAATACCTGCTGGGACTAAACGCTGCCTATAATACCGCTGGGGACCTAATACCGTGCGCCATCATACCCTTGCTGGGGACCTAAACCTGCATAACATACCCAGCTGGCGGGAAACATCCGTAAACTGCCTATATCTACCATGCTGGGGTGACCCTAAACCTATCCTATATACCTACTAGCGGGTCGATCCATAACTGTAGGCCCATATAACCTGCTGAGGGGGATCCATCAACCTGCCTCTAAAATCACCTGGCGTGGGGGACTCATAAACAACTAAACACCTACCTACAGTGATATAATAAACAAAGTACCTCAATAAACCCACCTTCTGGTGGGACGCGTAGTAACTCTACTGGGGGAGCCCTTTATACCTTCACGGAGGGACATCATAAACTTTACTGCGTTGTGAAGTTCCGCTAAACAGATCGTCTTAAGTCCGGTTTGTTCTAAGGCCGTCACAGCTCAAGTCAGTTGAAAGATTGCAATCCTAACTCACCGTGCGGACTCGCCGTTACGGCAATGTTACGAGCCAGTTGATTAAGGCCCACAAGTCGATTGTTAAGACCTTAGCAATCGACTCCGGGGACTAGTATAGTGGCAGCGTACACTTGTCCCTGACTGTAAGAAGAACACCTGACCCTGTGATAGGAGTTACACTTTTACTTTCTTGCTGGTATTTATTTTAGAAGATTTTGAGGTGCGTGACCAAGGGAAACATGGAGAGGGATATTGAATGTGGGTGGAGGGGGGATATGGATGGAGCTACTTAGCCATGTGTCTATGATATGTTAGACTGACAAATGTGTGACTAACTTGATATGTGGTACACACAATATATTCCTGTTTTGCACACTGTATTATTGTGGTAAATGGCGCATTTAATGTCCGACTCCGAGGCGCCGAGTCAAATTTTCCATGTGCAGTAGGGTGGGCCCCAAGATCAACTCCCCTGTGGGCCCCAGACTCCCAAGTCCGACACTGGTGAGGCCTGTCCTGAGTGGAACCTATCTTGTTAAAGCACTGTATGGCCTTGGTCACTGTGCTGAAGCTCAGTTTCAGGGTGTTGGCAATCTTCTTATAGCCTTGGTCATTTTTATGTAGAGCAACAGTTATTTTTTTCAGATCCTCAGACAGTTTTTGCCAAGTGGTGCCATGTTGAACTTCCAGTGACCAGTATAAGAGAGTGTGAGAGGGATAACACCAAATTTAACACACCTGTTCCCCATTCACATCTGAGACCTTGTAACACTAACAAGTAACATGAAACCATGGAGGGAAAATAGAAAATTGGGCACAGTTTGTCCACTTTCACTTTGGAGTGTATGCATATTTGTTGCTAGTGGTGAAAAAACAAAAAAATGTATTCAATAAAAAATAAACACAAAAACACCACAAAAAACAGAATAGCAACAAACATTGTAAAACTGTGCCAAACAGAATTACCCTAATATGTAATATATAAAAATTAATGGCAATGAAATTAAGTCTATGTTAGGCTAACATTATATGATTACCCAAAAAAATAACATAACTAGAATGTAAAAAGCATGTTTTTTAAAAAAAATGGTATGTATAACAATTATTGAAAAATACACAAAGCACATAAAAAAGATTAAAAAAACCTGCATATTTTTATCTAAACAAAGAAACATAGATAAATAGTTAGTATGCTTGAAAAAAGACATATGTCCATCAAGTTCAACCAAGGGTGGAGAAAATGTGGGGGAAGCGAGGGAGACAAGGATTTCAAGCCCAGCCTCCCCACCAGTGAATGCCCTGAAACCCACAAGGCAAGAACCAATCTGCTCCAGGGAATACCCCATCTCTGACCCCAGAGCCACCACCAGCCAGGATCCAGAATTTTACATAGCTACATGTGCATTAATATTCTTTAGTTTCTACATGGCTATGTGCATAGTAATATTCTTTAGTTTCAGGTAGTTATCTAAGCCTTTCTTGAAATTCACAACTGTTCCTACTGTAACCAGCTCCTCGGGCAGGCTATTCCACAGATTCACAGTTCTTACAGTGAAGAACGCTTTTCTCCTCTGGAAAAAGCTGACACTCAGCAGCTATGTAGCCCCTACATAGGGTCGTTAAGGGGTTAATGGAAACCTATCAGGTGGTTTTTGCTGCCCTATCTGAGAGAAGGATACAATAGAGGGAGAGAAGGTTTATGATTTGGAGCAGGATTGGAGTAAAAAGCAGAGGAAATACTGACAGGATCCCTAAAAATCTTACCAACTTTTGATTTTTTGATACATCATAATGCCGGTAAGGGAATATGGAGTGGACTTACACGCTGAGCCCACTCCATACGTGGCAGGTAATAGCTGATCATTACAGATGGGAGCTTCCTCTGTCCATTTTACCCTTCAGATGCCGTGACGTCCAAGTAATTGGCTGTCGTGGCTGGAGGCCTCTTAATAGGAGATCCATCCTAGTATCTAAATATTGCAGAATGGTGTGCAAGCGATCACACCTAGTAGTGATTAAGTATCTTTGGAGGACAACAGGTAAATGTAAAAAAAAAAAGGTTTAAAGTATAAGAAGATAAAAACTATTGAAAATTGAAAAAAATGTTTTACAATGTTACAAATGCAAAAATGAAAAGTTGAACATATTTGGCATCACCACATCTGTAAAAGTCTGATCTATTATAATATATCACTATTTATTCCGTATGGTGAACAGCATAGAAGAACAAAAATTCTCAACACCAAAAGTGCATTTTTTTTGTCATTTTGGGTGACATATCCGAAAATTGGTGTCGCTGCTACAGTATTTAGGCGCATTTAGTCGGTGTAAAATGCGTCTGAAAGTAGAGTACGATCCTTTCAAAAATCTGGTGTCTGGTATACCTTGCATAGTAAACTTAATGTGGAGAAAAAGGCGTATTGCACAATCGTGGCGCATATTGTGTCATTGGTAGTTTATGTAATGCGCCTATCGAGGCGCATTGCGTTACGGAGGCGCATAACATATTATTACTAGTGTGTGTAATGCGCCTCAGTAGATACATAGCGTTATGGAGGCGAACAGCGTATCATCGATACTATGTTTAAAGGGGTTTTGCCATCATCTCATTTCATACCTCCTGCATCCAGCTCTTCAGCTCTGTGTGCTCAGAAGGGGGCGTGTGTGATTTGTTTGAATTGCATATCATGTGACTAAGCAGGATGATATCACCGGGGCCTTTCCTCTCTGTAGTCAAAGAAAGGTCTGTTTATGTAAAGCATTGTGAGTAGCTGAGAGGTATAGTTTTTGCCTCCAGGCACAAGGGTCCTAGGTTCAAATCCCTACAGGAACCAAACCTGTATTTTTTTTCTCTTT
Source organism: Phyllomedusa bahiana (assembly GCA_025379985.1). NCBI lineage: Eukaryota > Metazoa > Chordata > Amphibia > Anura > Hylidae > Phyllomedusa > Phyllomedusa bahiana. Next base: position 19,540 of record JAODAL010041884.1, read on the forward strand.
ATCAATGCACATACCTCATTAAGGTTTATTTTCTATTTATTTGCACTGTTTGACTAATTACTAAGGAGTACAGAGGACGGGAGTAGCATGACAGCACCTGGGGTTTGAAAACTCAGTAGCTGCCTGAGAGGAGAAGTGATGTCTGAGCATGTGCGACCAGTACTGAGGAGCTCTCAGCCCTGGTCGTATCCCCTGGGGACGAGCTGTAAACAATGGATCACTAAAGGAACAGCTAAAACAAAAACGGTGCATAATTTTTAATAATAATGAATGGTGAAAATGTTTATTTTTATTTGCCAAACTTTTCCCCCCAAAACCCAAATTTTACTTCCCTACAAAAAAACCCTTTTAATCCCCTTTTTAGGACATTAAAAATGAGTCGTGCCCCGGCGTACAATGCACCTAGTTTTGGTTTTTTACTTTTCATTTTTATCAAGAATATGGGATCAAGTTTTTTGTTTTCTGACACCAAAAAAAAGGAAACCCTTCCCTTTTGGGACATGTCACCCTTTGTATTTCAAAAATTGAAAAAAAAAAATTGTAAAAAAATTTTGCATTATTCCCCTATTGGGTTTCCAAAAAAAAAACTTTCCCAAATTAAAAGGGCCCCCCGCAAAAACAAGCCCTTCCCCAATTTTTAAAAAACCAACCCGAATTTAAAAAACGAAAAAGTTTTTGGGTTTTTTTAAAATTTTTTCTGATAGGCAAATTTAAAAAATATAAACAATTTTCTTTTTTTCTAAACTAAAAACCAATGAAAAGTCTACTAATTTGGTATCAACAGAATCATACTGAACTTCATAGAAGCTAACCCCACCAAAATATGGCGCAATTGCATTTTTTTTTCATGTTCCTAATCACATAGAAATTTTTTTTATGGCTTTTGGGAAAAAAAAAAGGGGGATTTAAATTTTTGTTTTAAAAAAATTTTTTCCCCTTTCTTTTTTTAAAACAGAAAAACCCCGCTCCAAAACCATAATAACCCTATTTTAGGCCCCAAAAGCTCAGGCCTTTTTCATTCCTGCTCTCAAAAACAGTATGAGAGGTGAGTTTTGTGCATGTTTGCATGTCGATTCCCCAAAAAAATTGCCAAATGGGCCCTGAAAAATTTTTGAAATCTTTATCTGTTTCCTATTTGTAAACCTAAGATTACAGGACTTTAATTGAGAAATGAACCAGGAATTTTTTTTGTATTTTTTTCTGTGTGGGAAGGCCCCTGGCAAAATATGTATGGGAAAGATTGCTTTTAAATTGGGGGCAAAGGGGTGAGGTTTTGGGGTCCTTAAAAGTTAAAGGGTTTAAAATTTAAAGGGGGGGCATGTCCCAAAAGGGCTGCGCCATTGTTTTGGTTTAAAAATTTTGCCAAAAAAAAGTTGAAAAACCTTTTTTCTCAAAAAATTTAAAAAGGGCTGTAGTAAACCAAAAAAATTTTGGGGCATTTTACAAAACCCTACACAACACTTTGAATGTGGCTTTAAAATAAAGGTTTCTTTAAAAATGCAGCAATTTATGCTAAAAAAAGGGGAAAAACCAAAACATTATACTATGCGCCCAGATTAAAGGGCATCAATTATACAAAATTCCCAAAGGGATACTTAAAAGCTCTCACTTTGTCCTCCTCCGTTTTTACCTGACCCTTTTTCTCATAGTCTCTTTGTCCTATAGTTTAAAGGGCCTCCTGCTGTCCTCCTTGGGGCAAATCTCTACCTGTTTAAAAAGGGGAAACCCTTTTTCCCCGGGGGCCCCCCTCCCGGTTTTTTCGGCTTCAACAGAGACCTTATTAAAAGGGTTTAAAAAAAGGCTTCACTGGCCCCTTCCCCAATTTACAACCCACAAAAGGGAAAAATTTCCCCCCCTTCAGTCCTCTAGTCTCTTTTTTTGAGGGGGCTCACCCCCTCTCTCCTCTCACCCGAAAAAACCACTAAGGGTGGGGTTCCCTAAAAAGGCAGACTAAAAGAAACCAACTTTGGGAATTTTGGGGTTCTTTTCCCTGGTTTTGGGGACCGGGGTTTTGCCCCCGGTTTTTCGGAAATTTTCCACCCCCTTTAATTTTACTAAAACCCCCGGCAGGAAAAAATGAAAAGTTAAAAAAAAAAATTTAAATTTTTAGGTGTTAAAAAAAAAAAGTCGGAAAATCCATGTAGTGTGGAAATGCTGCACAATTTTTTATTTAAATTTAATGTAAAAAAATTGAATTTTTCGGTTTACAGATGGTTTTTTAAATCCCAAAAAAAAAAAAACCGTCTTTAAAAACCCAAATAAAAAACCTGCCTTGGGGCAAGCCTTTTTCACAAATTGCAGCGTTGATCCCCCAAACACCCCGCAGGGCCCCCTTTCTCCCCAACTCAGCTCCACCCCGCTCCCCCCCGCTGTATCTTGCACTAAGAAAAACGGGTAAACCTGCCCATCACTAAATTTTGAACCGTTTAAATTCTTTTGTCTGCTATAACCGGGCCCCCTATCCCCCTGGGTTTTCCCTTGCAACCCAAAAACATAAAACAAGGCCCCCCAAAAGCCCGAATTACCCAAATTGTTCCCAAAGCCATTACCAGGGGGACCTCCTTCCTGGTTTTCAACCCTAGCAGCCCCAAAAGTGTTTAAAAGTCCCAAAAAACAATAATTTAAAACCCGGGCCCACATCCCCTTAAAAATAGACATAAAACCTAAATGAAATAGGGTTGTAAATATTTTGAATTTTAAATGTGCTGTTTACATAAAATGCAGTTTCCAAAGGGTTTTGGCTGGAAACAAAAACAGCATAGGACAAAAAAAAACCCTCGGAAAGCCAAAACCCCTTTGTTTTCCATGCAAAACCGCCCGGTTTTTTGTCACTGGGTTTTTACAAAAACCGCGGTTTTGGTTTTCTTGATTTTTGTTGTACCCCATACCCAAATTTTGCATGGGAAACCCGATTTTGGGAAAAAACAAAAAAAGCTTTACGGATTTTTACAAAAATGTTCCTAAAAAACCTGCCGGGCCAGAAAACAGAGACTGTGGAGACCCACAAAGGGCCCTTTTTTTTTATAAGGGGTATGGTTTCAAAAAAGCTTATTTTGGCGCCCCATTTCGCCCCCTTAAATTTAGCCCTTTAAAACACGGGAAAGATGCGAAGCCAAAAATTACTGTAAACCATTTCCCCTAATTTAAAAACTAGGGGTTATGGGTTTTTTGGGGGGATAAGTTTAAATTTTAAATCAATTATAAGTCCCAAATTTAAAAAAGGCGATTACAAGCCCCAGTAATGCAAGTAATGGGACCCAAAGGGGGTGCCGGCAAATCTGTGCTTTGGGGAAAACATGCTGATTTAGCGGGGGGACTCCAAAACCCCCGGGCCCCATTTCGGGGCCCCATTGTATTCCCCCCAATTTTTCGCCGTGTGAACAACCCTTTTAAAATTTTTTGGCCAAAAAAATAAATGGTCAGAAAATTTTTTGTGTTTCAAAATACTAAAACCGCCGAAAATTCGACCGTTTTCGTATGCTGTGTGGAATTAGCCTTAATGTATCATGATCTAAAACTCTTAAACCCTTCTCTTTTGTTAGATTTGCCCAGGGGCGGGAACTACCGGGGGAGAAGGGGTAGCAGTTTTCTAAAAGGGGGCCCCCGCGCTTAGGGGGGCCCCGGGGGGAGCTGCTAACCCCGGGTCCCCCTACCCGGGTAATGCCCCCTTTCCTGGGGCCCCGCCGGGGAGTGAAAATTAACCCGTTCCTGCAGGGGGGGGCCGGGGGAGGGGGGGGGGGCCCCCGGGCATCCCCCCTTTTGAATGCCCCGCGCCCCCCCGGGCCCCCGCGTTCAGAGGGGGCGCTTCCAAAGGAGATAAACAGGACGGGGGCCCCCCGATTCCCCTCTGGTCTGTTACTTTTCCCCCTGCCCGGGGGCCCCTGTGGTTTACTTGGGCGCCGGGGAACGGGGGACGTCACCCTTTACCCCCGCACCCCCCGCCCGGGGGCGCAGAGGCCCGCAGGGGGGAGCCAGGCGGAGGGATGGGGGGGAAAGGGGGGACCCAGGTTTAGTAAGGGTTTTTTTTTTATTTTTCCTGCCCCATATTTCCTGCCTAAAAGCCCCCATTTTGCCTGCCCATTTGGCCCCCATATGCCTGCTATCCCCCCCCCATATACCTGCCCATAAAAACCCCCCTATGCCCCGCCTAAACCCCCAAAAATGCCGCCCCATAAACCCCCATATGCCTGCCTATACCCCCCCATAAAGCCTGCCTATACCCCCATATGCCTGCCTTTTAACCCCCCTATGCCGCCCATAGCCCCCATATGCCTGCTTATTTTCCCCCCAAAAATGGGTTCCTTTTCCCCCAAAATGCCTGCCTAAAAGCCCCCATATTTCCTGCCTATACCCCCATTTTTTGCCTTGCAAAAAAACCCCCCATTTTGCCTGCCTATAAACCCCCATTTGCCCGCCTAACCCCCAAAAATGCCCGCCTTAAACCCCCATATGCCTGCCCCCTAGCCCCCATTTTTGGCCCGCCTATACCCCCCTTAAAAGCCTGCCTATAAAACCCCCCTTTTGCCTCCTATTGCCCCCATAAAAGCCTGCCTGCCTATTTCAGCCCCCCTTTTTGCCTGCCTTTCCATACAGCCCCTATTAAACCTTGCCTGCCTATACGGGCCCCCCATATCCTGCCTGCCTAAAAACAGCCCCCCCATTTGCCCGCCTTTCCCATAAAACCCCCCCAAAAGCCGCCTGTAAAAGAAACCCCCCTATGCCGCCTGTACAGCCCCCATTGCCGGGCCGGATACCCCCAAAAAGCCTGCCTTTTTTACCCCCAAAAAGCCTTTCCTGTCTACTTTTATGGGGGCCCCCTTTTGTACCTAAACCCTACCTAATGGCCCCCATAGCCCACCTAACCCCCGTCTACCTTATGGTCCCTATAGCTAACCCCAAAAAAACCCTCCCCGCCCTTTTTGGGCCCCTTTGGGGTACCTAAAGCTTTTCCTATTTGGGGCCCCCCTATAAACCTATCAAACCCGCCCTCCTAAATGCCCCCACCATAAAGCCAGGGGGGGGGTCGGGAAAAAATCAGGGGGTTTAAAAATATTTTTGTCAAATCGCAGGGAAAAAGTGGCGGGCGATGTCAACAAGATGGCCGGGGCTGGAAACCGGAAACGAACAAAGGGGAAAGTCAACCCACCGGGGGAAAAAAAAACCCTCAAAATGTGACCCCAAGAAAGTAACGCACTGTAATTTAATTAAAATGTCTGCAAAAGGCTGTTTACACTGCCCCGGGCTACCCCTATATGGGCACTGTAAAAGGGGGGGAAAAAACGTCTTTCAGGAGCCTGTGTACAAAAGGGGTCTAAACCCCAAAATGGGGCCCCTGTAAGGTGGTTATTGCAGTCTGCGGCCGGTACACTGGTTTTTAAAACCACTATATTGGGCCCCCTTTTATTATTAAAATATTTTTTTTTAGGAAAATAATTTGGGCTTTGTGTACTAACAGTAATAGTGTAGGGGTTTTTTTTTAACACTATGTGGTGGTTTAATTTTTGTCGTGTTCTGGCGGGAAAAATTTAGGCCCTTTTGTAATAGCGGGAAATTTGGGAATGTTGGTCTTAAATATTTTTGGGAAAATTTTTGGTAGCAGTATGATGGTGAGATTTTGGGGGAGGTTTTTTGCCCCTTGTATTAACCCCAAAATTTTCTAACAGCATGTCCTGGGGACATGGGGTTAGGGGAGGGGGGGGGGGGGGGTCCAACCCAAAAGGGTTTGCTATGGGGCCCGGATTTCTAGTTTTCGCCCCCGGATTTCCCCCAAAGCTTTTTAAATTTCCCAAAAAAACTTGCTTTCTTAAATAAAAGTGTTAAAAAGCAGATAAAAAAGGACAATATTCAAAAACCAACCGTCTTTAAAAAAAACTGGGACTTTTTTTTTCATTGTTCTTTTTGGGGAGGGAGATTTAAACAAACCTATTAAATTTTACAAAATCTGTTTTTTTCCTTTCCCGAAAAAAAAACACTTCAATTGGGGAAATTTAATTTTTGAAACCTTGTAGAAACATCCCGTAAAGGGAGATTTTTATTTTTTTTTCTTTCCCCATGTTTAAAATAAAAAGGGGGCTATGTTTATTGAAATTCCCTCATGTTACAAAAACTGGCCCTAAAGGGGTAAAAAATTAAAAAATTTCCCCCCTACAATGGTCTTTTTTCCCCCCGGGACATTTGGGGGTTTGGTTTGTACAAAAAGGTTTTAAAAAAATTCCCCCATGCCAAACATTTAATTTAAAAACCCCCCGGTTAAAATTTTAACCCCTATTAAATTTTTAAAATTTAAATTTTATGTTTTCCCCCCAAATTTTTAAACCCCCCCTGCCCCTTACCAAATGCCGGGTTAAAATAAAAATGCTCTTTTAATGCTCTTACCCCGGGAAATTACCCCCCCTTTCCTTTTTAAACCCCCCTGGGCCCCCCCCACATTAAAAAACCCCCCCCCCCCCTTTCCCCCACTTTTTGGCCCAAGACTTTTTTTGTTCCCAAAAATTAAAAACCCAAAAAGACTCCCCCCTTTAAATTTTATTTAAAAGCTCTGGGAAAAAATTTTGGGGGATCCTTGGTTGTTGCTATGGGAACAAAAAAAGTCTTAGACGTAGACAGTTTTCATACATGTCCCCAGGTGAAGATGGCCACATTTGCTGTTTTCTGGTACATTGTGTAAAATGCACATGACGCAAAGAAGCTATTGTCCTCAAAATAGAAAGTGATTTCCAGCTTCCAGCAGCTCCTCCTGACTGTGATACGTATCAGTTTAGTTTTCTTTAATCTTCTTTTTACAATATTTTAAGTGATATTTTGGATTAAATCACAGAAAAAATAAAAAATATACACAAAGCCTTGTAGACTATCAAAATTGCTGCCAAACAACAAAAACCCTGCTCTAAAATATAACTTTTACTATAATTACATTAACAATCAAACAATACAGTTTTCTGGAGTAGATTATACTACTCTATAAATATACAACCAAGAAAGGCCCGTGGGATTAGTATCCAACATTATATTAAACACTTCAAAAAAATTAGCACACAATAGAGCATTTATAGTTGTAAAGGCCAGCTTACCTTTATGGCGCGTTCACAGGGGAAAGACAAAATACCGGTTGGATCTTCCGACTGGTATTTTGTCTTTTTATGGCACGCAGTGGGACGGCTTTTGTCCGAAAACCGCGGGGAAAAATGAACATGTTCTAATTTTTTAGGAACGTCGGTGGTGTAAAAAACCGTCTGGCAGAAAATCCATGGGGTATGGACTGCTGCATGGATTTTCTATTTAAATCAATGTTAAAGGTTGACAGTTGATTTACAGATGGTTTTCAAATCGCCCTACTAATGTTCTATATTATCTCTAATCAAGACCTTTCCTATAGCCAGTGATCCAATGGTCAACAAACCGATTCATACAATATATATAGATACCTTAAATAATTTCAACAAAGATGTATTCATGTATTATGCAAAAATAAATAAATGTGACCTGATTCGATGTATTGTTCCGTGTTTCCAAACCCAACGCATTTCTCCCTCACAGAATCAAAGAGGGTTCATCAGGGAATGTAGACAAGGTCCATTGGTGCTGGACATACAGTACCGCAGATAAGTACTCCCAGATAGATAGGTGTCTTTTCTGGATCCATGAGAAGACCTTGCGCAGAGATTATGTATCCCAAGAATGGTAAACTGGTTCGTTCAAATAGACACTTCTCCAACTTGGCGTAGAGATGGTTGCGTCTAAGGCGGGAGAGTACCAGACGAACATGAGCCCAATGAGATTTTAGATCCGGAGAGTATATTAAGATGTCATCCGAGTAGACTAGTACACAGTGGAAGAGGAAGTCTCGGAAAATGTCATTTACGAATTCTTGAAATACAGCGGGAGCATTGCAGAGGCCAAAGCACATGACCAAGTCTTCGTAATGGCCATCACGGGTGTTAAAGGCGGTCTTCCACTCGTCCCCCTCGCGTATTCGGATCAGATTGTAAGCGCCCCGGAGATCGAGCTTGGAGAAGACCGTAGTTACCTGGATTCTATCGAAGAGCTCCGAAATCAACGGCAATGGGTAGCAATTTTTAATAGTGATCTTATTAAGGTCCCGATAGTCTATGCACGGTCGCAAGGACCCATCCTTCTTCTCGACAAAAAAGAAGCCAGCTCCTGCAGGAGATGAAGACTTGCGGATAAAGCTCTTTTCCAGATTTTCTTTGATATACGCCGACATTGCCTCAGTTTCAGGCCAAGACAAAGGGTACCCCTCTACCCCGGGGAGGCGTTGATCCTGGCTGCAGCTCTATAGGGCAATTTTAGGGCCGATGAGGAGGAAGAAACTCAGCCTGTTTCTTGCAGAACACGTCTGCAAACTTCCGGTACTGAGCAGGAAGACCTGATAGAGCTGGAACGGCTGGAAGAAGGGTCGAGGCACCCACCAAACGTAGAGAACGTGGTGCCGAAATGCAAACAGAGTGGCACCAGGTGCCCCATCGAGTGACTTCTCCCGTTTCCCAGTCAATGGTGGGGCTGTGGTCATGCAGCCAAGGAATCCCTAGGAGAAGAGTACTAGCGGAGCATGGCAGGACAAGGAAAGAGATCTTTTCCTGGTGTAGTACTCCTATATGCAACTTAAGGGGCCGCGTGCGGTGCCGGATGGTACAGGAGAGGACTTCTCCATTCACGGAAGAAACAGAGAGAGGCTTGTCCAAGGGAATCACTGGCAGTCGGTACCTATCCACAAAAGCAGGATGGATGAAGTTGCCCGCCGATCCAGAGTCCACAAAGGCGGCAACTCAAAGGCATGAACCGGAGGGAAGCGTTAGAGTGACCATCATGGTCAATGGCGGAGAGTTGATTTCCGTGCCCAGGTTCACCTCTCCCAACGAAGCCTGGGCTCGTAGTTTCCCAGACCAGGGGCACTCCCTACGCAGATGATCTTGGCACCACAGTAGAGGCAGTTTCCTTGGTTGCGCCGGCGAGTCTTCTCCTCCTCTGCCAGGTGGGCCCAAATCGCTTGCATGGGCTCCTCTCGATTAGTTTGCAGGGACGGGCTGCAGGGACGCTGAAGAATGCAAAGCAAGGACTCCTACGGGGGCAATAATTCTCCCGTTGAAGCCGAACTTCCTGTTGACGTTCCGAGAAACGGATGTCGATGCGGGTGGCCAAGGTGATGAGGTTGTCCAGGCTGGTGGGCAGGTCACGCCCCGCTAGTACATCCTTAATACGACCGCCAACCCCCTCCCAGAAGGTTGCGACCAGGGCCTCATTATTCCAGGACAACTATGAGGATAAAGTCCGGAATTGTATATCATACTGTCCCACCGAGGAGTCACCCTGTCAGAGATGAAGAAGGGAAGAGGCAGCGGAGGAAGCTCGTCCTGCCTCTTCAAATACCTTGCAGAAGGCGGACAGGAAATTCGCTAGATTGGCAGTCAGCAGATCTCCACGTTCCCATAGGTGGTTCAGGGAGTCGAGCCGCAAGGTTCTGGAGCATGATGAAGAGCTGCTCTTGACGGGCGCCCTGGCACGTGATTTCAGCCACGAACCTCTCTGTGTCTGGTAGCGGTTGATCGGAGGGATCCATGGCCCAGTTGTACTGTCAGGACCACTCAGCGAGCAGGAAGTGGATCCACCGGTCACCGCTAGAAGTTGGCGTACCCTACGCCGGGGAGCGGAGTCTAAGGGGCCCCTTGTCTTCACTGGAGCCCGCTGCAAGGCAGGACGGGCTTTGACGCAGGGAATCCCTCAGGTCGCTACCCCCGATGCAGGACCCAGCGGTGACAGCCGAAGCAGGTAGCGTGGACACAGGGCCGACCGGAGCGTGGAACTGAGTAGGCAGGACACTGGAGCGTAGAACCAAGGTAGGCAGGACTGGCTAGGCAGGACTGGAAACATAGACACTACGAAACCGTGAGAGAGAACGCTAGCAAACGCAGGCAACCGTTGCTAACGCAGGGACACCAACAACTGGGCACCGACGACAGGAAAGGAATTTCTTAAGGCCCAAGTTTAAAAGGCCATAGGTGGAAAGAGAAAAACCAATTGGGTCCCCCCCTTTAAATCAAGGAAGCGCTCGCCGCAAAACCCCAAGGGGGCCGGGCGGGATGTGCAGGGCAAAGCAGAGACTGCCGCAGGGGCGCTGAAGGGGAAAAAGCAGGACGCGGCCGGGAAAGTAGTAGGGGCAGCGCATTTTGCTTTCTGGGCTGGCCTTTGCCGGGGCGGTCCCCGGGGTTTCCCGGGGGCTGGAGGTGGCAGGAGCCGGGGGGGGCGCGAGGGGCCCCGGGGCCCCGGCGCCGGACCACGGCGCAGTTTTTACAAAGGCAGATAAAAAAACCCTTTACTGCCTATCTAACTGGGGAGTTTTGTGAAAATTTTGGAGTTTTTGGAACCAAACCTTTTTTTCCCAAAAACCTTTTGGTTTTTCATATACATTTTTTTTTCAACATACAAGGGCTGCCCCCAAACCATTTAAAATTTGTATATTGGGGGGATAAACTGTAAAATATATTTTGTTACCAACAATATTTAGCAACTATCCACAAGATATTTCTTAAATGTTTGATAGATTGCGTTCTGACTATAAGTGTCAGTGCAATAATTTCTGGTCCTGTTCCTGTCCTGTTTATCACATCTGTGACGACTCACTTTGTTTTTCCGGGAGGGCCATTTTTGGCCCGTCCCGGGGGGTTTTCTTAGCTCGGGAAATTTCGCCGTTTTGGGAAAGGGGAAATGGAAAACCCGGACACGGGGCTTCCTTTTTAAAAACTGGCCTCAGCCACCCTTTTTTTCTTAAGGAAAATAGATTACATTTAAACAAAACAAATAAAACCCCTTTAGACCGTCTGACCCCAAACTTAAACTAAACCATGGCCCCTTCTCAAACTAAAAGGGGAGTGGGACCTAAAAACCGGGTACCTTTTCTTTAAACACAGCAGCACAGTATTTTTCAGCTTATCTCAAGCCTCTGGGGGGCAAAAGCCCTTCTCCTTTTGGCTCCTCTGTACTCACTTCAATAGCCCACACTCCCCTGTTTTACCTGGAGCAGAAACCTTATTATGGTCTCCGGGGACTTGCCCTGAAAACAGGGGGAGTAACACCCCCCCAAATTTTTGTCCTCCGATAAGGTCGACCCAGAAAAAATTATAGAGGGCTGCCAACCACTTCTGTGGTGACATCATATATGGATGTCTTATCCCCCAAGGCAAACCTTTGGTGGTGTTGCTTGTGGATCTTCGTATACCCCTGAGTGGAGAAACTGCGCCCCCTGCTTCTCTCGCACCCTCCAAATGTTTTGTTCCACAAATGAAATTATGGTTCCTTTTTTTGATCCTTCCATGGCGGAATGATTGACCAGTGTTTTTTTAAGTTTAAAAATTCATAACAAAAATCTAGCTTTAAATACAACAAAATACACATCGACCGGTAACAAAAGGCGCATTAGTTGTAAACCCTTTCCCCTTAAAAAGATTTAATTCCTCTGTTCTGCTTTTCCCCGACATGTAGAGCATGACTTCTCCACAGACATTTAAACCTAAATGATTATTGAAATCAAAGTGTTCTGTATGTATAATGGACATTCAAAGTTAATAAAGAGGTCACATTGCAATCCCTGGTGCAGCATTCTCTCTGTTAACAAATGCACATTAAAGTACTTCATAACCTTGATTCATTGTAAATGTTTAGTTTTGCACTGAAAAGAAGCAGCTCGTCACCCCAAACAGTCCTGTGTTTTGGTAAGGGTAGGAAAATAATATCTGTCTTACACAAGCTTTCTATAGAAGTTTATCCAATGAGCAGTGATGCATGGCATAAGGCCAGATCAGAAATGTGGTTAATTGTACCTTATTAGAACATGCTTTTATTTTATAAATTCAAGGTAGCATTGAATTCTTTTTTCCCTATTTTTTTGTCTTTTTTTAGGCATAACGAGTAAAAAAAAAATACCAAAATTAAAAAAAATCTATACAAAAATTATTTTATTGTAAAGTTACAAATAATGCAATTATTATGACAAATAAGGGGAGGGTACTTGCATACAGGTATGCATTTATTTTTTAAACCCCTTCCCCGACATAGGGCGATGAACGCCAAAACGGGGAAGGATTTCCCGAAAAGGGACAACCCCATCCCCTGGCGATCGCGGGGTTTTGCGGGCGGCCACGCGCGATCGCAACATGGGACTACGGTAAATTACCGCTGGCCGCATCCCCGTACCCCCCCGGGCTGGAGGGGTCCGGCCCGCGGGTGATTACCGCTTCATTCCGCGCCGTCAGGCTGCATAAAAAAGCCGCAGCAGGAGGAGAAGCTCCTCCTCCTGCTCCCGTCGGTGCCGCACTATGTGCGGCACCGATCGCCGTCTAATGACCCGGGAAGTGAAAGGCATTTTCCGGGTCACTGGACTCACCATGCCAAAAATGCATTGGGGGGATGGTGACTTGTTGTCATGGCGCCATTAAACTAGACCCTGTGCACGGCCGCCTTCTAACAAAATCTGATGTTTTGCTTTTAAGAAGATAAATGAAAAAATAAAAATAAATGTCAAAAGTGAAAAAAATTAAAACAAAAAAAATAAAAAAAACACGTAACCCCCTTTTTCCCCCCTTTACAAATGCCAATCGCCCCAAAAAAGTCAAAAAAAAATAAATACCCAATTTTGGTATTGCCCGCGTGCTAACAACCCACCCTAAAACTGTCAATTTTTTTTAACCCGTAGGTAAAACGCCGTGAAAAAACAAAAACAAAAAACAGCACAAATGCAAATTTTTGTACATCCCGCACACATAAAATGGAAAAAAAAGCGATCAAAAACTCATAAGACCCCAAAGTTGTACCAATTAAACTTCATTCACCCCGAAAAAAAAAAAAGTCCATCATGTCTCTGTAACGGAAAAAAAAAAAGTTAGGCTCTCAGAATACAGCGATGCATAAATATTTTTTAAACACAATAAAACCCCCTTTTTTTTTTTTTTTTTAAGTGCTTCAAAATTTAAAAAACTAAATAAATGGGATGCCGAATCGTACGACCCAGAGAGAAAGATAATGGTCTGGATACTCCCGGGTGCGCTGTTAAAAATAAAAAAAAAAAACCTCTAGGATTGCGATTTTCTTCCCCTCCCTTTCCAAAAAATGGATTTAAAAACTGATCAAAAATCTTGTCCCCCCAAAAATTTTTTATACCAATAAAAACATCACCTTTTCCCCGCAAAAAACAACCCCCCCAAACACCCTACACAGAAAAATAAAAAATTATGGCTCTCAACTAGGGCGATGCAAAAACGTGTTTTTCCTTTTGAATAAAAGTGTTTTTTATTGTGTAAAAGCAGTAAAAATATAAAAAAATATACAAATTGGGTATCGCTGTAAACGTACACCTGCTGGTAATACAGTAAATTTGTTATACTCACGGTGACCGCTGTTAAAAAAAATAAAAATAAAAAACACAACCCGGAATGCTGTAATTTTTTCAAAATGCCTCACAAAAAAACCCAATAAAAAGTGATCAAAAGCGGATATGCCCCCCATAATGGGCTAAAAAAAACGTCAACCATTCCACAAAAAACAAACCCAGAACAGCTCCGTATACAGAAAACGAAAAAAGTTTTTGGGTATCAGAAAAAACAACATAAAAAACAATTTTTTTATAGACCTATTTCTTTGTGTAAAATAAATAAAACATAAAAAAACTATATAAAAAACTATACATTCAATTGTAAAACCCACCCCCATAGTAAAGATATCCTGTATTTTAAAAGCCCACGGCGAACGTGGAAAAATTTAAGCCCAAAAAAAAAAGGCGGGAAATTGCGTTTTCCCCCCCCATTTTCATACCCAAAGCAAAAAAACAACAACTTTGAACACCGTCACCCAAAATGTACAATTACACCCTAGATTAGTTTTTATGATTTTTCTTAAACCCAAAAAGTGTTGACTTTGGGAAGGTTTTAATGTTCTGGTACTTTGGGGGCTTTGTAAATTTCGACATGGCCCCACCAAAATCTGCATTTCCAAAAACCAAAAAGCGCTCCCTCCTTTACGCCCGCCATGCCCCAAACAGCAATTACACCCACATGTAGGGTATTGCCGAACTTGGAAGAAAATTGTGTAACAAGGTTTTTGGGGGCTTTTTTTTTCCCGGATTCCTTGTAAAAAATTTAAACATTTTCAGCTAAAAATTTTTAGATTTTTTGGGAAAACAAATTTTTTTTAAATTTTTTACAGCCTAACGCAAAAATTTTTTGACACACCTGTTGGGTCATATGCCACACACCCCTGGGAAAAATTCCTTAAGGGGGTAGTTGCCAATTGGGGTTTTTTTTAGGGGAGTTTATTAAGTTTTAGCACCTTAGGGTGTCCGCAAACCTGAAAGGACCCTAATAAAATTTAATGAAAATGAGACCCCACAGTCCTATCTCCTCATTTGGGGGGTTTTGGGTTTAGCCCAAAAAAGCACTAGGGCCACAAAGGATATCTCGAAAACGGCAGAATCTGGGGAATCAATATTAAGTTGTATTTCCCTTAACTTTTTTCCTTTTCTTGTGAACAATTTTTAAAAAAATTAAAACTGCAAAGAAAGTGAAATTTTGAAAAATTTTACTTCCACTTTGCTTTAATTCCTGTAAACCTAAAGGGTTAATAAACTTTCCCAAATGCGGTTTTGAATCTTTAAGGGGTGTAGTTTCTTAAAGAGGGCATTTTTGGGGTTCTAACATACACCCAACAAAATCACGTAGAATTGGTGGTTTCTCCCAAAAAAGTATTTGCAAATTTTGTTTAAAATTTGAAATTACTACTAAATTTCTAAGCCCCTAATGTCATAAAAAAAAAAAAATTTAAAAAAAATTTGCCAAAATACAGCAACTTTTTGGTAAATGCTAGTTATAAACTATTTGAGTGGAAATAACACTGTTTACATCAGAAATTTTTGAATTTAAAATTGGTAAAATTTTCAAATTTTTCACGATTTTTTGTATTTTTCACAAATAAAAAAAAGCATTTTTTGACCAAAAAATTTTTTTTCTATCTTAAAAAACCCAAAGTGTCACGAGAAAAAAAATCTCTGAATCACATGGATAGGTTAAAGTGTCAAAAGTTTTCTCACATAAAAATGAAAAAATGACAGATTTCAAAAATGGGGGGCTGTCAGAGAGGCCAAAACGGCTCCGGGGTAAGGGGTTAAATAAACTAAAAATGGGGCTATGTCTAATTGTAAGTGACTGCCCAATGTGCTATGGTCACTGTCAAATCTATTTTAATGGTTCCCTAAGTGAGAAAAAAAAATGCTGGGTTGTAATGATCAAGAATCTCCACCCTGGGAAAAAAAAAAAGAGGGGTGGCACCCGTAACTTCGTGTTTTAAATTGCAAAAGAGACCTATTCTGCGATTGAACTCTTTAAAATTAACACAGCAGACTTTTTGGGAGAAAAATTAACAGTAAAACCGAGAGGGTTTTTAAATTAACAGGGGGGTATTCACCTCTAATTTGGCTGCAGGTTAGCGCCATTTCAGTGGGGCTTACCAGTGCCACTCCTTCCAGAGCGGGATCCTTTTGGTGTTTTGCTACAAGATTTTTAGTGGTTTTCACTTGCAGTAAAGATGTCATCATGCCGCTGCCTTTACAGACCCAAGCTTTGGGGCCAAACGGCGGAAAATGGCACCCCCGGGGTCATTTTTATGGATATAGACATAACCGTGCAAATTTTTGTAATATGTTTTTGGTAACCACTTTCTGAAAACTTTCCATTTTCTGGGGTGTTGTCTTTTTTTTTTTCATTGAAAGTTTATTACAATTTTTTGATAAACAGGGAAAACAACATTTAATAAGAGCCACGAAAGATTGCTACTGCATAGCTCACAAAAATTTACTAAGACTAATCAAAAAGTAGAGGATT